>LUCM01005270.1:0-54864 GCA_008360955.1 Fasciolopsis buskii | reverse complement strand
CGCCATTGGGATTAGGCTAACACTCACATGGTTGGCACGGTCACTGAGCGAGCCCTTTCTAAAGATGGGAACAAAGATTGACTTCCCTCCCCGCAGGAGAAGCTGACTTGCACTGCTTGTAAGTTTTCGATTGCTGATGATTTATTGGTGTTAGTGAGATTAGATGAAGTGACCCATTGATTTATGTGGAGTTTGGGAATGTAGTATTAGAAGCTTATTGAGTGCGCTTCTTCCTAGCGCATCAGGCTTAGTAGACTTTGTTGGTTGGGTCACTTGTTTCGCACGATGAGCACTGGTCAGTCCGTACCCTATTTTCCGTTCCTCCCTCGAAACGAAGAAGCGATGTGTAGGTCAGCAGACGACCGTCGCAGCATGGGAGGAGAAAATCTAAGTCGCAGTTAGGAAAGTGGTCGTTCCACTTCTTGGCGACTGGAACCCGGTCAGCTAGTTGGGTGGGGACATCGAGGGATATAATTGCGAACCTTGATCAGTGGGAATCCTGCTGTTATTTTCTTTCCTATCACAATGACTGGAAATATGCGTTTGTACTGTGAGGCTGTATATTCTGTGTATTGGCTACAACGACATTCTTTTCTGTTCCCACCCATGTAGGTCGACTCCCTATCCACCTTGTATATTCTTTCTGTTGCAGCAAATAACATGTTGAACAAGACAGTGCTTAGTGGAACTTGTTCTGCTGTTTAACACGATGATGGTGATGATGACCTGACGACGTCTTTCGCTGTAAAGTGTTCGTAAGATTGAATTCACACTGTTGTTCCCTTCCTAGACTGGGAAATAGTTCAAGTTTTTCTTGATGCCATTTTTGTCAAGGAAAGACATCAAGGAACTTGACCGGCAATATGTGTTGCTGCCTTCAAACAAATATCATGGGTCCATCTGGGTTGTGTCTGTGTTGCAGAACTGGAAATGTTCTTGGGGCAACCTTGACCTAGGGTGATACCGGTGTGTACCTTTTGCAAGGACTAAGGATTAGGCAGAAATTACTCTACTTCTGAGAGTTTGACTTCAAGGTTTACCATTTTACATCACCACAACTGTTCACATTTCCTGTCAAGTAATACCCTAAGGATAAATGCGGCCTCATTTCATACGACACATTTGAGGTCGTTTATATAAAAAGCAGCATAAAAATACTCAATCACTGGGGACGTAGACTATTTTTAACGAGAACGTTTTCTTTAACATTACTTTGGTGGTAGGCCTCCTGATCAGTGTTTCGTTGTCCTTCCTGATTCCCAATTCGTCTAATTCGTGTCCCGGCTATAGAACTAAGTGCAGTGGTTGCGCTTCGCACTTTGTGACAATGCTGGGGGGGGATCTTCGATGTCCCTCGTTTTCCCTGTCCCGTTTGGTATCTGTGAAATAAAACGAATAAACCAAGACGGCTGGAAGAAAAGTGACGAAAGGAAAAATAACTTTGGCGAATTGATGCGTGGACATTTAGGAACTGCCCGTTGACTTGACTGCATAACCACACGAAGTCACACTGAATTAAAGGAATTGGGTCGGCATTTTGGTACACAAACAGGTTGTTCCGCTAAGTAGCCTCGCCTCTAATGAAACTCATGCCGTTGTTGCGAACGGATTCGTAAACAGGATATGCCATCGTGTCTGTAGGATGTCTGCTTTTCAGCTGCAAGGTGAAAGTTGTGTTTATCGCACTACTGGTATCTCTTCTTATCGACATGCGCCTGTTCTGAATGGGACTGCGATCCGTGCGGCCAGGGTTGGATCACATACGTTCGATCGCAGTAGTTCATTTGTTTTCTTACCCACTTCATTTGCTGAGTTGATTTCACTGTTTTTTATTTCCTAGCACAAACAAGGGAGTGGTTCTTCGTGTCGGAAGAGATCAGAGTACGTTTCGTTTGGCGTTTGTGTCGAACTCGGAGTTCCTTCCGTCTGAGTTCGACAGTTGGATGAGGCGTATCAACGAGGCTAGTATGAAGCCTCCCACGATGGCTTTTGTGCGCGAAAAAGCTGCAAAAATTCAAGATGCAATCGTCAGACCTATCAAAGATGCACGAGTTGTTGAACAGGTAGGTTCTTGACACTTTCTGCTCTGCTTTTCCACAAATTATTTTGCGCAATCTACTTGCCTAGGAGGATCATTTAAAAGTCTGCCCGCATCCATACCCCGGAGGTCATTGGAATTCGTGCTAGCTTAGTTCTTACCCCCTACAGAACTGTTTACCTCTGCTTACGTTGTCTTTCTCAATGAAGCGGACACTAGAATGTATGCGGTAGCTGCAAGGGCAGGCTGCGTGCGCATGCCAAAAGTACAAGGCCACCTTGCTTCTGTGCGATGAGTCATGCACAGGGCAAACATGACTACATCCAGAAGAACAAGACCTCAGTTGAACAACTCACGGGCCTGGAATTGGACGAACAGTAAGTCTGAGGACGAGTACCGAGTGAGCCAAGTACTATTCCGCGGATTGATTGAAAGTGGTCTGGTTTTGTGACACACTCAGAAGGGAGCGGGAGTGGCATTCGATATTGAAGACTAAACAATGGACAATAAGGCCGTTAGGCTGAGGGCAGTTGGTTGAAGAACTTTATCTTTCGTGGACCCATGTAAACCATTTGATTATGACAGATAAACGAAACTGTTGTGTTAAGCGGCCGGAGGCTGTTTGATTGTCGTCGCTCGGTTAGGTGGGTTGGGATTGAACTAGAGTCGAGACGGCTGACTATAAACGCTAAAGATGGCGACAGCCATAAAACATAGGGTTACTCGCTATTTCTTGTCGACAAAACGTAAGCGAATGTGAAGTCTCTGCTTTGCTACTCGTATGTCTACTATATTCTGCATGGTCCTGCTTGTTGATTGAATATCTTGATATGTCGTGTCATCATTCTCTAGCCTCCAGTAATGAGAAAATATTGTTCTCGATATAATAATAACAACCATAAATATATGCAGATATAATATGATGCGAACCAACAAGCAGATAGATGGCTACCAGATATTTGTCCACTGGGGTAGAACGGCGGCGAAGGACAACGAGCTTCCGTATGAGTCCATTCTCGGGGGCACAACTCGGAAAAGAGATCGAGTTTGAGTCAGAGCGAAATTCAGAAAGAACATTATCAGGAGGATGGTAGGGGTCTTCTAGGATCTTTAATCCAACTTCCTCACTAGCATTTTGTTTTAGGACACATTACTAATCAGTCCAAAATACGGGATGGGTGAAACACGACTAACCAAAAGCCATAAATATTTAAAATATTTCATTATCGATTCAGCAAAGATTACTCCGAAAAAAACAGTAAAATTGATAAGGCGTAATGAGTAACAGGGGTAGTAGTAGCACTAACTTTAAAGTGAAACTGTATGAGTTTCCGAATTCGAAGATAGAGATATCGTGATTTTGGGATACAATTGAGAATGTGAGACGGCCAGAGAACATCGCTGCATAAACATGTACCAAGATATATGAAAGACTCATTTCCGAATGGATGAACGTTACGAAGGTTACAAGGATTGTTAGGAAAAGCGAAGCGAGATACGGGGAAGATGCATTCAAAGTAATTGGACAACGGCTCCGAAGCGCTCACAATAACTTGAGGATTTGAAGAAAGATTGTCTGGATCATTACCAATTGATATAAGACGGTATTCGCCTACGCTTTCCTCGTACACCGTAACGGGAACAGGTGAACTGTATGAGTAGCCGAAGATGGAGATGAGGAAAGCGAGGCGCTCGCTGGCTCAGATTGCGTTCCTTGATAGTTTGAGTTTTATGAAACTGGAAATTTTGAACACTGTACTTAAGGAGCATAATTAACATATAGGTGCCGTCGATTAGGATGCGCTGAAAATTCTCACTTTTCATATCCCTAAGACTAGTGCGTGCTAAATGTAACGAAGCCCCAGCATGTACTACGAATTTACTTACATTTTTCTTTGTTACATCTGTCTGTACATTGTAATAAGGGGAATTAAACATGGGAGGCCTTAATTGAGTAGGTAGACTCGTCTGAATATGAAAAATGAAACCATACCGAAACATGAACATTTCATAAACGTTTTTAGAAGAGTCTCTAAAGTTTATCTTGGTTTTAGTTCATGAATGTAAACAAACTTGCTTGTCCAGCAAAGACACCTATTTTATTGAGCAGTTCTACCCATGCTTACGCGGTGTTTATGGACTGAAGGTATTCATTTGTCAACTGGGGCATTTTGCATTTCCTGGGGTTTACCGCTCAGTCGATCGCGAACGGAAGCATTTTTGCTTGGTTTACATCAGAATTGATCTTGTGCCAAGGTCATTTCAGTATGCTGCGCTAATCGCTTACCGTAAAGGGGAAGCAGTGAGCGAGAAACAGCACAATCTTTTGGTATCCCAATGTAGATGATTAGGGACTGATTTCAGTATACTTAAAGTTTTTTTTAACTTTTCAAGCTTTCTAGACTAAACAAGGCCACCATTTACGTCATATTAAGCAAATGAACTGTACCCAGAGCATATTCTTCATGGGACAAATTAATCAAATTAAAAGGTGATCAAGAAGTTACTCACAAAATTTCACTACAGAAATTATCTCCAATTCTATCGCAGATTATTACTGATGTTTCATGCACCATCGTCCAGATAGATTCGAATGATATTTAAACCCTCCAAGTTTCACCAGGTATATGGCATGAATTATTGGATTAATAAACCAGGGAATATAATTGTCCTGTATAGTGGTAGAAGATGCTGAGCGCCTCAGCCTAAATGAATGGCATGTGACGAATTGCAAAACTTACAAAATGAGCACTTGTAGAGGGAATTTCTCCGACATAGGTGTCCTGCTTTCTTATCCCGGTCCAAGTTTTTCACCCTCCTATCATCAGTGAATCAAAGCAATCCGGAAAGACGGAATTTTGTCGGGGTAGCAGAAATATTCCATACACTCTAAGAAAGTAGCCAATATAAATATCTGCAATATCTCCAAAAGAGGCTGCTTGTTTCACTGTACTAGAATCTAGTAAACATGTTATCCTAAGCTGAGTGGTTTTCATTCTATCCTACTTTTTTGAATTAAAGCATACTTGGTGGAGGGAATGCTTCACATGAAATCCGGCCTGAATCTTGATTCTATCCAATATTTGTTTTATTCACTGGTGTGATAATTAAGAGAGATATAAAACTAATGGATACCGATTTCCGGCAAGATCTGTACTTCATGGAATCCGAGAAATCATATATATATATATATATATATATATATATATATATATATATATATATATATATATATATATATATATATATATATATATATAGTATGTAATATACGGATGATCGAAATGAGCCGTAGAAGCAGTCGCGTGATTCCGGTATCATGTCTTCGTGATAAGAGCACAACTGGCCGCTGTGCTTCCTGGATGATTTTATTAAAGTTGACGCTCTTGACGATTTAAGTGAAATTGTACCTTATGTGTCTTGGCCTTTTACTGAGTCGTCGCAATATACAGTTTTTCTCCTGTCTTCGGCTCTTCCATCTTCACTGTTTTCGATCATTCATCTCTATCGTCTTCAGATCATCCAGTCGAAGAAGCGTTTCCAGAAAGCGCCTACCAATTTTGCTTTGCGCAAAGCTGAGCTAATGAAGCAGCGTGAGGTAGCCGAAGCCGACGGGGATACGGAAGCACTGAGGAAGTTAGACTTGGAATTGGAGGATATTGAAGCACAAGCTGATAAAATTGATCGTCGTCGAACACTTGGCTTCAAATCCATCACCTCAATTAATCAACGTAACCGTGTTCTTAGTGTGCTTCAAGCAGAAGAAGCCATTCGCAAAGAAAGTGAAGAAGCACGCAATTCGAAGGAGGAAGATCCTTTTACCAGAGTACATTCACAACCAGTGATCGTTACCAAAAAGTATCTTGAAAAACTCCGTCACAAACGTGTACGTTTTGGATTACCTTTTTACATTCGCATTTTTCTCATTTCTTTCATTTTACATCAGTTTATTTTTGCATCTTTTGAAATCCTATTTGTTTCTTTGGGTTTACTGGTTTACCTGTCAGATCCCGGATCCATATACTGGCGTGAGTTTGTTTGTGCCGATTCAGAAGCACTTGTTTTTGTACACAAAAGCGGTTGGATTTTGAGTTTCTCAGGATCGTATTTCTCAACAAAACACCTATCCCGAACTTTCATTGCACAAGCACGGTTTTTTACAATTGTTTTAGTTTTCACTGGCTTTACTGATTGTTGAGTTACACGATTAACTATTTTCTGCCGTTTTTTTCGCAGGATCTTTCCGTTTCTGTGTCAGTGCTGATATCCGTTGTTGTTCATTCTTATCACAGAGCAACCAAACCGGTACAAACGACTCAGAAACATCCCTCGATGCGTCAACTGCTGATGGCACTAAACCTGGGCTGCCAAGTTCAGCATCCAGTATATGTCTGTCGAGTACACCATCAGGTACGAATCTCCGTGATTTCCAAAATACCCCCGACCGCGCTCCTTGGTCCATTGCGGATGAGGACAGCAATGCATCAACCCCACAAGATGCCTTACATGCAATTCACAACTTTGAAATCAATATCAATTTGGATCTGGATGGATCAGGTGACCAACAGGTGTTGGGGGGCACACCAACTCGACGTCATGCTGACATTGACTCATCTGGGAGACATGGACATCAGCTATCCGATTCTGTCAGAAGTCGTGAACCGATGGCTGCCAACCTGTCTCAGTCGGCCGGAGAAAATGGACCCACGCCGACGGCAAATCGTCGGGTACTAAATCTCCAGGCGTACAAAAAGCAGCGTGGTCTTATTTGATTATCTGATCTGGATATCACACTTTTACTTCCTCGCTGTTTTCGAGAAACTGCTAACAGATTTTCCTTCCCTTATCGAGTTCTACGATTTCCCACCTTGACAAGCCCACACGGGTCTGGTGCGCGTGTACACATTTCTTTGGGCTGTTTCGTAATCGCGGTATGCGCGATTACCCTCCCGACTCTGTGTCTTAACCCTGTATATATTCATCCTACTTCATGGGCAGATGCTCGTTTTTGGACATTCGTTGGCGGACTTTGGTGTACATAAAGCTGCAGTTCACTTTGCATATTCCTCGTCTGATAGTGCCAACCGAAAATCTTCAAAAGGCGCGTATTTTGACCAAGTAGAATTTTCGTGCAACGTTTTAATTTCACTGACTCCTCACTGTCTACTGTGTAGGCAAGGCTATTCACTAGAGAACTCTTGATGTGTTATCGTTGCTATAGACCTCATAAGAAGCCTAATAGGCATTATCATTTAACGAACAAGCAACTAGGGCCCATAGTAATTCGTTTAGACCCAGCAGTTCAATACCCTGCTGTAATGGAGAAATGTCATTTTTGCGAGGGGGAGCTTGTTTACTGTGCCGGAAAACGGCTATGAGAATAGGTCTCCGACTCGCAGGGTAGTTCTGCTGTGCTATGGAAGACAACAGAGAATGGTATTTCATAAGCGTAGACTTCTGTGTACCGACTAAGCTCATGTCGTCCGCTTGCCGCATTGTGAAATCGATTTCTTCAACAGTACTCAGGTAAATAGCCCCTGCCATGCTTTGTTCGGTACGGCTTGTTGAGTCCCCCACATAAGAACCCAAGTCTGGGGCTTGCTACTCGGACATCTCATTGTTGAACTCTACGTGGCGATTAGACGAAATTGACTTACAGAAGCCATAAAGTTGGTTTTACCGTCGTCCCAGGTGATGAGACTGGAATGGGACAGATACATCTTAAAGCATAAACTCGAAATTGTGTTGAGACCCCCCAGGTGATCTCAGAACTACAAAGATTGGGACAAAAAAAGACCCAAGTCTCGGAAGCATTAAATGGAGTGATGTAAAATATCGTTTGAAATTATTAGTGCTTTCGGGAAGTCAGACCTTTGTGACGGCTGATATCTTGGCCCGTCAGTGAAGCTTGCTGTTCCCGTGTGAATTCGATCATGAGAAATCATGATGCGAATTAAGGAGAGAGTAATTATATGCAGAAGGCCCTTAAGTAGGTCCTTATGCCAGATAATAGGTCGACCGACATGTGGGGAAATATGCAGTTCCCCGGAGCTTGTTCGAGGGGAGTATGGATATCCTGAAGGTGCCGTCATTGAAAAGCAAAAAAAACGAAGTCAAAGTAATGGATCTCTATTCAAACGACGGTATTAGTTGCAAAACCAAATTCTGATCCTTCAGTTAGGCACCAAGGAAAGCTTCAGAAATGTCCAGGCTCGACTGCTGGAGGCCACAAGAGAAATCTGCTACAGCGGACTCAATTTGGATCTGAGGTGATGAAATCCGCGCTTGGCGAATACTAAGTTACGGTATTCCAGATGACGTTAAGCTGGTTTTATGGTTATCAAATCGTCGGAGATGGGGTAGATGTGTCGGGACATGGGTTATTATTTTTGATTTGGTAAGTCTTCCTCCGATGGGAAGGGGTCACTCAAATAGAGGGGGTAGGCGAATTGACTATGATCTTGTAAATTCGGATGACATTTATTCAGATTGAAACGGCAGAAGAAAAATCAGAAATGTTCGGAAGGTAGGTTACTGGGTCAATGTCGTGGGATCTGAAATGGCCAAGGGTGAGCTTCTTAAGTGAGCATAGGCAAAATGATTTCCTGTAAAATTCGTTCTGGGTAAAAGTGAGACGATGGAAAGAAAAATTCGATTTAATCACAGCAGTTAAATCTTACCCACACCCGAAGAATTCGCGGAAGAAACTTCTTAACACGGTGGTCTATCCCGCGTTACTTTATTGCATACTTTTCCTTATGAACATCAGAAATTGTACTTTATCCCACTCAAATCCTATCACTGCTAGGTTATTTTTCATCTGAT
This sequence comes from Fasciolopsis buskii, assembly GCA_008360955.1. NCBI lineage: Eukaryota > Metazoa > Platyhelminthes > Trematoda > Plagiorchiida > Fasciolidae > Fasciolopsis > Fasciolopsis buskii. The sequence goes on along the minus strand of LUCM01005270.1, from coordinate 46,001 downwards.
AAGTCTTCCTCTTCGTGATTAGTATTTCCTCACGATATGACCATGTGCATTCATGGTGTGAAGGGGGGTGCTTGTATGTGTGAAAATCTTGATACAAAGCAATCATCACGCGATGGGTTCAATATCAGTGTGACGATAATCACACTATTCGATGGATGCTCACCCCAAGGAGACGTGGTAAATTGGCTGCCAGACGGTGCAGCCAGTTCAGCATGTCTTTGTTCATACTTGGAAACAACGACAAGTGATATTAATTCTTGTAAACCAAGGCTCAGATAAGAGAAGTTTGTCAGTTAGAACACAGCCGTTTAAGAGCTTCCGCTCATCAATCTGTTTTGATTGAACCTTCATATTTTCTGGCGCTGTGGCCGATAAATGGATTAAAAATTTTTGTCATCGGGGGCCGTTAGCCGGTAAAAAAAATTGACGGAATGCATCCATCACGAGTTAGATCGTCCTCTTAGCTTGGATTAACTGGTACGTTCGACTTAGGTTTGCAGCATTTGGTTAAATATCGTCTTAGTCTCTCCAGTCTTGTCCGACTTAGTTCATAATTGAGTCCGAACTCTAGAAAGCCAATCGTTAGTCAGTTGTAAATGTTCGCGAGAATGTTATAAAAACATTTTTTCACTGGACCAAATGTATCGTTAGTTACGGTTTGACTAGATCTGTTGCATGTTTGTATCCTTCAAACAAAATGACTCGTGTTTGTTAATAAATGACGGTAATTCGCGAACTAATCCGCAGTAAGCGGGACTGCTTAGTTGGGCTGTAAGGAGAATGGAAGTTTGTAAACTTACAGCTAGCTTCCTTGTCCAAATATAGGAGACCTAAGCCGATATCCTGGTTATTAAGTCTGCACAAATCAGGTCTTCCGGTCTACATGCTTGGTCAGCTTGGTAACTAAGTTTAAATGGAACCAAACTGGTCGTTTTGGCACTGACTCACCTAACGGTGCTCTTTTGAGTTAGCTGAAATCTGTTCACAACAGCTCCCGGGCCAACAAAACAGGCCCGATGCAAAGGCGATTAAACCCATAGAATTCCCATGAGGTCTCATCAAATTGGTCGGACGGTCTGGCTTGATATTTTGTACTACCATTAACAGCGTCAACCCGTTCGCCTTAAAAAGTACCAAACCTTAACCAAAGCCTCACCAGCTGTCTGGTGATGAAAGATTGCAGATCGAATAACATTTTCGTGACTGTACATCTCATGGATATTTCATTAGTAGTATGATCACTTATCTGTGGATAGCACAGTGAGGACACCAAACGGGATTCAAAAAACGGACGGTCCGTGAAGCCAATAAATTCACGTTTTACCACTGTTTCTGTAACCGTCCCACTAGAATTCCTTCCGCAGACGGTAAGTAGGCCGTGTGTATTTTTAATTTCTTTGTTTTGTCAAGAGTTTACTCGGATGTTTATTATTGTAAACCAATGAACAACGTGGCAACATGAGCAGAAATTGAAACATTCGCATCCGACTAACGATACATTTGGTGATCAGCTACTGTTGAAAATATCTTCGAACTTACTTGCTATATTTTGAAAATTGTCTCAAAAATTCCTCGAACAAGGAGCCTTCCGGCTCAAAATTGAAAACAACGCTTTGGTATCGAAAAAATTTTGAAGGACTCGGGAAGTTGTTCAGTTCCTATTTTACACGGAAAGTGAAGGTAGCTTCAACGGAATCATTTTAGTGGATATCAGATCTGGAATACACGCACGAATTGTTCTGTGCCGACTATGCAGTACACGGGAACGCAAGAGAGTCGTTCTTGGATTCGACCATGGCTTGCTGTTCAGCTTTGCAATTAGACTTCTCAGCTCATAGGCATACTGCTCATTGTTCGAATATATATGTCCCAATACATCTAAAAGAGGACTTTAATCTCTTCGAATATGCAGTCATATAATGCCTTGTCCCACTGGAAGCCTTGTCGGAGAAATGTATTTATCGCTTCCAGCTATTATGTAGGGAAGCCGAAATCCTGGTGATAGAAATTCAGTGAGGTTCGCTGAGATAGGCTTCTTTGATAATCACACTCAAAAATGTTACCTATTTCTAAATACGTTTCACATCGTCGGCCAGGAAAAGTACGGGTTTTCTTTAAAATCGAAGTCGTTAAATCAACAGCAGACTTGACATGGCCGGATTTAAAAGCCCTATGGTTGGGATGTATTTTCTCTAATTGCGTTTGACTACTATCAATTAATCAACAGCGCGGCGGTTGCAAAAGTTTTCGGGTTGAGTTGATGCGCATTACATAATGCAAACACGTTCGCCTTTCGAGAGTTTTCTCGTTATGCCGCTGCATTTACTTTAACTGCAAAGCACTTTACGAACATAAATAATAAATTGGCCTAAAGGCTTTATAACTAGCCCGAGAAATTGTCTGTCCATAGGAAAGCTCTCAAAGTATTGCCAAGTGAATTTGTAACCCAGCCATTATGAATGTTTGCACCTGTGTGTAGTTCACATCAAGTTCACGGTTTTAATCTTCTTAATCGGACTGAATTTTTGACCCATTTTGAAAACGGCATATAGCGAACCATTACGAAAGCGCACTGGATGCTCCACCTTTATGCAGTTGCAGAATGTTGCCTGTACGGCAGGAACGTGAGTGAATCAGGAATCCACTTTTGGAGTATGCGACAATAATCGCAAAACCGGTTGTATGCTTCGGGAAATCGTCTTTTATTCATGTGAATACCACTGACCAAAAGCGTGCCATCTCGCGGTTCCAGCACCTTGGTTCTATAGGTTGGCCGGTTCTGACCCACACAGAACAAACAGAGATCATAGATGTGATCCACAAAATGGATTCTTGATCTTCTAATACAGCGAGACCTTCCTTATATACATATTTGCATGCAAACCACTAATCTACTATGAAATCGGGTCATCAAATAAAGTCAGCGAAAATAGCAGGGTATTACAAAAGCAGAAGTACAAGCGAGGCACGTGGTAGGGTGACAGTAGTGCAGCAAGCAGTTGATCAGAAATACTACAGAAATACATGCAGTCACTCTGATCCCGAAATATTTAGAAGTGAAATGGGCATCCGTGAGTTGAAACCTCATTTCCATAGTCAAAACCGAGCAAAACTTATATAATCAGGGTTAAGAAGGGGACCAGTAGCCAACCCCTTACACTAGTAACTTTTCCCAGTGACTTACAAAATCGTAGCTAATAGTAGCCTACGAATTTGTTTTTTTTTCTCGTTTTGAAATTGGCCTTCGACCCAGTTGATTATGCATTTCTGTGGCACTGCACCTCACTGAAAAACAGGAAAGAGAAATTTGCATAAATTTTCCAATATCTGCATTTAAGCAGCCGAAGACATCTTTCACCCGAGTTTACTACGCTGAGTGGAGTTCGTCAGAATTTAGACAATTTCGCATTTAACTCCCAATTATGTGGGTAAGACGGTTACATACGTAACATGCGTCCTCATTTGAGAATAGTGCCATAGATATTTGTCCGGACAGGCAACTGTCTGATCCATATTATACGGTAAATTTCATGACGCTCGGTTGCAAGCATTACTCTACCGTCTGGACGACGGTGTAACTAGGTTTAGGACGCATTTTGCACCTTCGAAACGTAAGGAACTGTTGCAGGACTGGATTGACTCGAAGTTGAACCTTATTGTTGCAGGGGACTAATTGGATGAAGTAAACAGACTTGGAGCCTTGAATATTTGCATCTTAACTAATGGTTGAAAGTCGGATGAAATATCTTCTCCCATACTGAAGACCTAGTTGTCATTCACCAAATCGAGACATTTGTGACTTCGTGGTGACATACAGCTATCAATCAAAGGTCGACTAGGCAACGCTGAAGTGAAATTACAGTGAAATTGAAAGGTCATGTGTAGTGTACTGCAATCGACGCTTCGTCGACCAAATATTGGCTGTGATAAATCAATGAACATAGGGACGACCCGTAGATCCGTGATTTGCGTTTTCCTTGATCTACAGTCGGATAGTTCTTCGGGGTTACCTGTCATTGAAGAATAGGCCATAGAAACTAATTACGCTTTTCAAGTCTCTATATTCAAGCAGCTCTAGCTGAGTTCGTGTTGCAGCCATGTTTTAACCGAGGTCAGCGCAACAGGCGGCATTCGTCAGAATTGCTCCATTTTGTCTTTTATTTCCAGCATTGTCAAAAAGGTAATTATGTAGGCAGTTTCTAGCCTTGCAATGTCAGACACCGACTACGTATCAGAGAAACTCGATGGATCTCAGTCATTGCGTCCACAGACAATAAAACACGAAAAAAATCTATATCGATTGGTAGGAAGCCGTTTGAACAATTGTTCGAAGACGGGGTGAGCAGTCAGCGATTTACGCCTTCGGTAGTGCATTTTTTCCGTTATTCGACAGGTCGGCAACATTCTATAGTAAAGGAACGAATGCCTTGTTGTGCGTTCTTCTTCGAAGCAGGTGATAGTTGGAGAGAATGAATCAATGTAAGTCAGTCGATGACATGGAGAAAAAGTATGGAAACCTTGACCAAAGGACTGGCCCGTGTAGGTGCAGTCAAACTACCATTTTGGATCCACATGATTCCTCCAGGTGATGGTTGTAGACAATGGGTGATATGGTTTGCTGCTGCATTCAGCGGCATTCTTTTGTCGAAACTTGCCAGTGATTTATCATCGTTTATCGTTGACTTCTGTCTATCGTAGAGAGTGCTATGAGGCGGAAATCAATAAGAGGATAATTTGGTATGCCACAATTTGAACGGAATTAGGATTCGAATAGAGTTTTTCTTTCGTTTTGGCCTGTTGCAGCTCAGGATGTCAACATGCTTTTCCGGAATACTTCTGGCTCCGAGTAGGTTAGAGTGTGTCCTTGAGGAATTAAACGTCATGGACATGGAGCTTTCCATGCGATGTTTGGCTTATTTAGCAAAGTGCCGCTCAATAGGTTCAGAATGCATTACAGCATAAACTGAGAACTCCAGAAGAAAATAATCTGTTCACAAAGCACCAGAGGAACAAACATAAAAAATTCACAAGAAGGTCAAACACAAAACGAACAGTGGAGCAAAAGAAAGAGCGCAATCTGGCTGAACGATCATTTTGCTGAATACCGAAGTCATATTGGGAAAATCGTAAAGAGCCTTCAACTTCAGTACAGTGAAGCCGCCCGCGGTAATTCAAAACCCATTGGCAGTCCTATTTTGTGACCAAAAGAAAGGTTGAAACTCCAGAGCAAAACAAAAATTAAATGTATGAACTGCGACGAAATGTAATGTTCAGATTGGCGGGCCGGTTGCTACAAGAGCACCCCAACCGTAACTAACCAAAAGGAGGTATGACCCATTATCGAGTATTTGCGTTCATGAAGATCAACAAGGACATGTCCTCAACTCAAATGAAATCCAAAGTTCGGATGAAACAACCACGAGACATTCAGAGGAGTTTTCTATGGGCTGATAGTTTTCACATAACTCACTCTATAAGCAGCTTCAGAGGATAACTTGGAGTGCTGATAAGGAGACAACCGATCCAACTGACTAAAAAATCAGACGAACAGACTAGAGATACAATTTTGTCACTTAATAGTACGAATCATAATTCTTTGGAAAGCTAATAACAAACAACTATCATCGATTGTCCTCAAAATCAAAGCGGAAGCAGAAGCGCAAAGCGCAGAATGACAAACTACTCCGATCGCAAATCAAGTTACTGGATGTCAGGATTCATTGGACTTCATAATCACACCAAAACTTCAAGGTCATCTGAAATGTCATAGTCACATACATGGATAAGGACCCTATGAATATAGTCTGCCACAGCCAACTACACCCGACAATGCCACCAGTACTTGAGATAGAGGGCGAAGCTCTACTATCATGACCATTCAAAAATCGTTAATCATTTGCCGATGGAGACATGGGCTCTGTTATATAACACTGGACAATTGTTTCGAAGTACGTCAGAAATGATCGCATTTGCATTTTTGTTCGTAAACTGTTGAATAATGCACAGATAAACCTCGTACTATGATAAACGGACGGAGAATCGAACCAAAGTTGGATGAATCATCTTTCGGATTAATGCAGACCAAGACTCAATAAACAAGTTGGATGATATTTCACACCAGTTCTGGTATCATTCCGAAAGACTTCGACGTAATTAAGAAGTAACTTGGAAAGTGATATGGTGGTGTTAACACTGCCATACGTTATTCACGAGCAAACGAATATGCATTCGCCTTGAATGAGTTAGCTTCGTACCCTGCACAGGGTCACAGCTGTCTGAGAGGAACTTGCAAGCGTTCTGATGTTAAATGGGGAAAGTGGAAACAAAACATGAGTCGACGCTCAATAAGCGCACCAGCCAGGATTGGTACTTACTCAATCAGAATGAAGATGGCGGTGTAAAGCCAACCTGTTACAGCTTCTAGCCAGTGTTCGTGACCTTGAAAATTTTGTGGTCTAGGGTTTCATCATGACTCAGACACTTACTGAAGCTTACAGAAAGACAACCCAAAAGCTGCGTGTTGAGATACAGAAAGCTGGTTGCGGCGAAAGGAAGCACAAGCTTGGACTGAAGGCGAAACGATAGTCAATCAGCACCAGCAGTGAATTAGCACTCAGTCTGTTGATTTGGTGCTCAGCTGGTGCAATGGAAGAGTTTGAAACAAAAACGACGCCGTCCAACTAATTGAGTTTGGCTATTTGCGCGGGCAAATTTGACTAAATTTATCCAAAGCGAGTAGACGAGTTATTGCCTGCTATGTGCGATTTTGACTGGTACCAACAACGACTGTAAGTGCATTTGTCAAAAGAGTGTACTCACGTGTGAAACTGATCGTGAATTCCAAATAAGTTGGTTGATTTTTTCCGCCAAAATGAACATTTAACCTGGCATTATTTATCGGTTTTGTTCAAACCAAATCATCAGCTTCCTAAATACTGAATAAATTATTTCGATCAGTGTAACTGAGCAGAGGGATGTTTTATTAAATTTCGATGGGACATATTTACCATTCCTTTAAATTTAATTATTGCAGAGGTCTTGCTTGGATGAACCAAAATTCATCCCGATGAACTCGAGATTTAATGGGAGTCTTCTTAGTCAGAAATTTGTGGAAGGGGCTTTTGGTTGCGTTCATATTATTCCGCTTATCCTGGATGCTGCAGCCTTCCAAGTAATAAAAGTTAGAAGTTTCTTCTTTAGCTATGCTAGAATTAACCTTGTGATCGACAGAATTTTACGAGGCGCGAAGCGAATGACGTTTTAATTCCGATCAACTGTTTCTTTCGCACTCCGAAGTGATTGAAATGCAAATATTTGTAATATCGGACGTTTCGTTTAACAAATGTGGTCTTGTCCATGAAAGGTCTACATTTGAATGGTCCGAAGGCCCAGTTCACAACCACACAGTTTCTTCATGCGATACGTGTGTGTATGTATATGCAATGGGGAAAACAGCATTTATGAAATCTACTAATCATTTTTGTGAGTGTGCACACATCCGTCTGCATCACATCAGAAGGGGCTGCATATCAGATTATAATATGGGCTTAGAATTTGATGGATCATTTGTGAACAGTCCAGCGTTTTGGTGGTAGACATGTTTATTCGTAAATTGTTATTCATTTACTTAGGAATACTGCACCATCATCTCAATTCAGTGAGATGCAGCGGAGGCTTGATGTTAAGGCTTCCGCAAGTGTGCACTCCGTGTGCAGTGGAAAGCTACCATTATGGTAGTCAGTCGTACAACCTTCAGATATAGTATGGAACACGATTTGCTGAATCGTGTTCAGATCCAGCTGGGATCCCCGATTTTGGACAGGATTATTTACCGAAAATTTTAATCTTCAAATGTTTGATTATTTGTCCCTGTGCTTGGCGAGATGATCCCTAAAAGTTTTCAGATTTCAAAATTCAACGGGTTATTTTTACCGGACAGTTCACAGAAAAAATATGCTCTCATCTTAAGAATTATATTTCGGTTTTGATAAAGGCATGTATATATATATATATATTGATGAGACTCAAGCAAGAAGCGTCAAATGAATATTCTCAGCATTAGTAACAGATACCGGAATCAATATTACTTTTATTCAGTGGAAACCTTCGATTCTTTTGGACAGTAAGCCGTAGGCTTTGGTAGTATCTAGCAAGCATATACGTTAGGCATTAGGTCAATGCACCATCTTAGTCACCCGTATGTGTATATATCAACCATGACGCTTTGCGAGTAATTTAGGAGAACCAAAGTTTGGCGCATGAATTGCTGCAGAGCAAAATCTATAAACAATGAAAAGCGAGGCATTCGCCATTACCTTGCACCAATTTCATGGTCATTTTTATGTGGATTCCAGCTGTTCAACTTGTTCTCATCTCCTGCATTAAGAAGCTCTACCGTCGATCTGAATGTATTTTCACTCGATTTCCATCAGACCTAACTAAAACCACCACGTTACTAGTTTCTGGTGGAGTGAAAATTGAATCGTATTACAAAACTATCCTTTTTATATGGTCTGCTTTCTTGAAGTCAGCGAAATGTCTCCGTCCTCAGACAGACGAGCATTTCCTCATCCCTATTCCAGCCTAATTTGCTGCATTTGCAAGTCTGTTCTCATTCTTATTCGTGCAAGGGTAGGCAGCTTGGGCGAGGACATTCTGAAAGGTCTATTTTGTCAGTGTTTGGCAGATCATCACATGCCATGCATACGACAAAAACTAGCGAGTGCCCAAGTTAAGGCACTCAACATTTTCTGCTACTGTGCAGACTAATTATGTTCCCCGCTTTCTTTTACTATTGACCCATGTTCCGCATTTGCTGACGTTTGTATTCTTTGAATATTGCTACACTATATTCAGACTCTAGTGCGTGAAACATTGACACTAATCTCCGTCAGAATTAGAGGAAAGAATTGCTCTCGTAAAGTTTTGCCATGGGCATCGTAAATTTTATAAGTCCTTTCCAATGGATTGGATTTTCGCCAAGATATATTTGCACGTCGAGTAGTTTACTCCTTCAGCATTATGTAGATTGTGATTGTGTTTAATTTACAATGGTGGAAATGCTCAAGTGATAAAACTTCCATTGTCACAGGTTTCTTTTATTCAGTCCATTATCATATGCAGTTAATATCCAGAGATCTTACTTCGCCTTTCACTGCGTCTCTGCCATGATAATGGCTTTGAAGCAAGGTCAACTTTGGTGCGATTCAAGATTTTTCCTAAAGGAAACTATTCGTTACCTCGGTTAGCCACAATTAGTAGACCCTAGCTGTTGCCAAATGTCGTGATTAATAAATTATTAGCTTCAGCCTTTAAATACGGGCCCAATCATGAGTAAAATGTTCCATGCAAGGTTTCTGTCGAACAAGCGAACTTATTGTCAGTTACCAGTAGAAATTGGGATAAATCTTAAGAATATTCCAAAATCGTGTGCGAAGTTCTCAAGCTACGGCGGGATTTCGGTTTTCATTTAGAAACCTTTCTACTTAGGCAATCAGTGGCACCGATCTTTGCCTGGTCTAATTGTAGCTAGTTAGTAGATATACCAAGGAAAACTTGTAAACAAATTCACGATATTTGGTGATGTTGTCTCAAGCCTCGTTGGTATCGAAACGATAGGATCACTAACGAAGAAACATCTTGAATGTATCATAGTCGATGATATATATATATATATATAATGTTGAGAACGAGGACAGAATGTCACCAGAACATATATAAATTTACAGCAGTCTTCGGGTGAGTGCGAGAGTACAGGATGCACACACCTGATCAGAGCCAATAACCGCAAAATCTCTCGAGTGCTTCAGAGGTGATTTTGCACATTCGTCCGTGTACTACTTACAATTTACATCTATTCTGTTGACATTCTGGCCTCGTTTCTAGGAATGGCTCAGTCCAACAGACAATGAATTATCTACGAACCACAATTGCGGTTCTTCTGTAAACTCTTCATTGAAGGGTTTGCAAGTGCACTCCTGAAGCTACAAATTAGATTCTGGTGATAGACATTTGTATATATATACATATATATGCGCACAAAAATAGGGCGGTGTTAAACGTTAATGAAAACGTACTCACTCCACACCAGTCTTGGGGAGCTCAAGGTTCCTGGTAATTTTGATGATCGTCTGCTGACAAACGCCAAAATGGCGATTCGAAATATCAACCTGCCACAGTCAAATTAATCAGTTTCAATTCCGACACGATCTTTGCGCAAAATTTAAAGACCGTTTATTTTTCAGTTAATAGGAGTCAGTTAGCACATTTATTGGATTTTGATACTTAGCCACATTTTTTTCATCATTCCTTTAGAAAAACAAAAGTTTTAACGCAATTTTGGTGTTCCGTTGACAGTTTTACTGTCTGTTCATACCGCGAAACCACAAACAACTAATTTAGAGAACACCTGGTTCATTGCTTTCTTGAATTTGATTTAGTCGGCCAGTTTCATTTTTGGTTATGTATTAGTTGATATTCCCAAACTATATAACGCTCGTCAATAGGCTAAATTTTTCCATTGCCCTGATTATTAATATTATGATTGTTATCATTACTATTATTATTAGTAGCGGTATTATAATTAGTGTTAGTGTTAGTATTAGCAGAAGCATCGGAGGTCAGGCTGTTTAGAAACCGCGAGGGAATCCCATTTTAAAAATAATCCAAAGTAATTTGTAGCCAGTAGTATGTTTTAGAATGAGGATGGAAGGACAAAACATTACCGGAAGCATACAATCGGTTCCGCAGTTATTACCGTTCTTCAGTCATCCGTACCTGGTGCCGTTCTGTCCAAGCAACTTGATGTTTGCACACTAATTTGTTAGGTTTTTAGGTAAATTATAAAGAGACCTTCTATCCCCTTTCATAAGAGTAGCCTTGCCTAATCCAGAAAAGATTCTGACAAATGGATTGAAATGATATTAATGGTGAATACATGCGGGTGAGAAAAATGAATTTCTTTGTGATTGTTAAGGGATGGGTTGGTTCACAACACACGAAGTTTGCAGGTATCCGAACGCGGATGAATTTGTGCCATTTCATTTAGCTGGTGCGAATTCTGAATCAGCGATACCGGGAGGAGTCATAAAGTGTTACCTCACTGGACAATGGCGGCCACATCATAGCCATTAGGTGACCTTGAATCTTCTCACGTCCAGCTTATGGTGCGAGCAAGAAGGGAGATCAATTCTGACTTTCTTTGATTTTTCGGTCTATGTTGATGAATTGAAATAGGGTGTGTGCTTTTGTGGCGAAACGGCGATGCATCCTTTCATTGTCACCATGACAAGATCAGAAAAGATTCGTTGCATTGCGTCAATGCTCTTATTATTTTTCAGAAGTAGCGTCTTATTGCAAACAAAGAAGAGAGTTCGATAACCTAAAACGAAATATTGACTGTTTGGGGGGATTTGCGCCATGCACGTTGGCCATTTTTATTACTTTTCCCCGGTTTTGTTGTTTTCCCGTACAGTTTGATGCTTTTGTCACGTACATCAATCTTTCGCAGTATAGTCTTAGAAGTCAAGAAGTAGGGTCGCATGAGTCCCATAATTTTTAAAATCAATTCCGTTTGGTGCCAAGAAATACAGCACTGCTTCCCCGGTTTTCAGTCAAATACCAAGTAGACAAATAGTCTGGTCCAAAAGCTGTCCAATTCTTTCAACACAAGACGCGGCATGGTGACTACTAGAACCCTCTGCGAAAAGTTGACAATTTTGTTATTAAATGACACGGGCGAATCAATATTAATGTTTTTGGGTCTGTTCTGAAAGGCAAACATTAGACTTCAGCTGTAAACTTCAGTGAAAATGTTGGTGAGAACAATTCGTGTCTGTTAATTGCGAATAAACATTTCAATTTCAGGAACTTGTTTTGGTGCACCGTTGCCAAATACAAGCGTCGGTTATAAATCAACTCGTCGTCAACCAGTTTATTTCGGTGTACAAGAATTTTCGCAAAATGAGCAAGGAAAACTTCATTCTCAGTGAACATCACTTCAACCAATGATGTCACTTGTATTTTACTCCATATTGTTTCAAATAGATAACCAACTGAAAATGGGGATTTCACTGTTCGAAGTAATACAAGTGCAAAGGACAAACAATGATACATTTACACGAGGCCAACCGATTCTTATATTCAACAGTGACGAAGTTATTTGTTATTGAGTATATTCTGGCGGAGAAATATTACTTTTTCCAGCCGGCTGAAGGCCGAAAAAAAAATGGAGATAAAAAGTCGATTAAGAAGTGCATAAATGTGCGAAAACAAGGACTGAATGCATTAAAAGAAACGAGGAAAATGCCTCAGGAGAATTCGCTCAGCTCGCTGTCCCCAGGTTCTATTTCTGGATTACTGAACACCAAAAACTGCACTTTGGTCGAAGACAGCGGTTATCGATCGGTCGATATCCCTTGGGCGACTTAGAGTGGCCACCTTCATTACCGCTCTCTTTTACCTGAACAAATATTGTTTTTCCGTTCTCAGGAGATAATAGCGGCGAGGGCTGGTTGGGCTGGTTGCGATATTAAACAGATGGAATATGAATTGCGAAGAATTCCATTTATATATATGTATATATATATATGTAATTTTCATACATTTATCCAAAATGGTCATCATGACTAAACAGACACCAATAACTAGTCCAAACAGCAGGAAAATCATCAAAACACTACTTAATAAAGTTCAGTTGCATCCAAGATGGAATCGATAGAAACAACGAATGGTAAAATATTTCTTCGAACTGTCGCCCCCAGATATTTTGGACTTTACATTTTGAAAAAACGTTAAAACTGAGGTTTTTCCAACGTATCAAGGAGAGCTTTATTCAGTGCACACACTTTATTATTAAGAAAATAATCGATGGAAATTACACAGTTTGAATTAAACATTATTGGATATCACAGATAGTCATAGCGAACGAAGAAAGGTGACAGTGTTGTAACTAGGAAGGATGAAGCTGATGATCTACCCATACTTTATGCACTGTTCCCGTTTAACAATAGGACTGAATATGGCAGGTTTGTGTCGGTTGTACCGTTTGTGACCTCAAACTGTTTGACCAAATATTGAATACCGTTTGACCTGATTGGGTTTGGTTAAAATGATGACATCCTCGTTTTGATGTGACCATCTGCTGAATTATCCGGAGGTTTAACACTGCTGTTTGCCCATCTGGTGCTTTTTATAATTAGAAAGGATGTATTTGACTGCTAGTTCACTTAAATGCTCCATCCATTCCATCTAGTCAGACGTGAAATTTTCAGGCTATTGATTGGCTCAGTGATTTAATCGTTCGAATGTCCATGGTGACTACTAATCTTACGGGAATTCGGCTGACAATGGGCATTCTTTTGCATTTGAGCCTTTCAAATTGGTCATGCACCGCTTTTGCAGATCGCTGTTGCAGTGTGCGACAAACATACCCAAACTTGCACAGATGGTTTTGTGGGTGCAGTTCAACTTTCCTTAGAAACCTATCAGTCTACTCACCGCATTCCTTGGTAACCAAACGGTGGTAAGAATGGTGACTGGATTAGTTTGGTTGTTAGCTTTTGGTAATAACCCGGCTAGAAACGTCAAGTTCAAAATGTAGCCGCAAGAAGACCTTCAAATTCCCACCAACTTGTGGCTTCTGAACGTCAGATTTTTCCTTTCAGAAGTTCAAAAGGAACTTGTTTAAATAACGATTGAGTTGTATTCCGTACTAAGGTGAGTGTTTCGCGCCTGTCACTCAGTGCATCTTTTGGGCATATTTCAGGTGTTTTGTGAAGGAAAGCTCGGACGAAGCTGATTTATTTTCGAGGGGCATAGTTTATGAAGTACAGGCAAATTGCAAATTACCTGTTTCTTCCGCAAACGGATATTTCTATAAATCACTCCGGTTGTGCGAGTGTATTTCGAAAGGAGAAAGGACTTATCTTCTCAGTTTGCAAAATTACTCATTTCGCACCTCGATTGTTCATCATAAAATTTAGTCAATGTCTAGATAACCACAGGTGATTTATCGGATCTATTGATGAGGGAAGCTGTTCAGATCCAGCCTGGACAACATGGCCGTTAGGCTTTCTATTCATGTCCTTTAATCGCACTCCTGGTCCCAATCAAAAAGTGAATGACATGTGTGGTGGCTGAATGTGGCGATTGTAGTGTGGAGTAAATCAATTGGTACAAGGAATTGTCCTTTTACAGCTTATTTCAGTTGTCAATATGCTAAACTATTAACAAAAGATTTTAGTTTACCTTTTATTCTGCAATATTCAGAATAAATAAACAAAAGGTATGCTTACAAATCGGTCGCGAGTCTCAAAAGTGAAAGTCAATAGGTAAACCCCCCCTAAAGAAGACTTACAAAGCCAAGAAGAATAAAGTCAGTATGCTTCATAACACAGATTGCGGAAGTAGGCACTCTCTATTAGTGGCCATTATAGAAAACATCGTGCAAAACGAAAGTGGGTCTTGTATATCCGTTTCCTTTCACACCCCACGTCCTAGTCCATCGATAGTCGGATCACTACTCAAGGATCTACCGGTCAACCCGTCCAATGTGGCTAGTTATGCGATAGTAATTAACGCGTAGTCTTTATCAAAACACTCACGCACAACACAGATAAGAAAATAGATAAATCAATATACGTATTAACTTGCCTATCGGCAAATAATAAATGTATATTTGTATACTCATTCACTTACATAAAAATATACACCAACATGAATTAACGGATAGGTGCGTAGACAAATAAACGACATGGTGGGCGGATGAATAAATAGATGGACAAGTAGATAAATCTGTTGATAGATGCATGGATCGTTCTAGAGATAATAAATCTGACATTGATAAACCGATCAAACAGAACTGAATCATGTTTCCGCTATTTTGTTTTATTTTTTTAGTGACAGATTCAATGACGGGCAGAGGACTGGCCATGCTCTCCCAACACGAGGTGATATTGATCCGTAGTTCATCTCTAATCCGGCGATTTTTAATCAGTTGGTTAGTTTCCTGTCTAGTCTAGCCTCACTTTTCAATCAGTCCTTATTGTCAACAAGTTACATAAAATTTTGACTATTGTTGAGTATGCTTACTTTCGTTTAATTTAATCTACCAGTTTTATAAATTTCTCAGCAAAATATTCACTGGACACAAAATCAGTCCATTTGAAAATTTTTCCTTCTGTGACTAAATTAAGAAAATGGTTTTTCACATTTCACCTTTTGTGAATGACTCGAATGGTACAAAGTTGTAAAATTCACGTAAGTTGTGAGCTAGGCCGAATATTTTGCACAGTTTTCAGCATTCCCACTTTGTTTAGCAAATCTTATCAGGCTTTTTGTCCGGTATAATTTACGCCACTGGATGTGCTAAAACCAATTAAAACAAATCCAATCATTTTTGGGAATGCACAAGAACTATAGTCTTGAACGATCGACCAAACTGGTCCTCAATTCATCCTGAGATAAATACAAAATTAATGAGAGTTGTTTAGTCGACCTTGCAGGCCAACGTTTTCGGTCACCTAATGTTGACGGAGTAGCGGAATCTCGATCACGTGTAAGTCAAACAGAACTTATAAAAGAAAGAACCGTTAATCAAAAATCAATATGCTGCTGCATCCAATCCCTGAGTTGCATAGGACATCTTGCTATTACTCTTGGGAATCCAAGGTCTACTTCTGTAGCTTTCGTCGAGCTTCCCGTATCAGACCATCAAATGTGTATCTTGTTGCTATTCAAAAGCGGCTGAGGATGTAGTGTCAGGCTGCATTTCAGTCAATTAATAAGTTCTGCATATTAACCTCAATCCATTCAAAGTTGAAGCTGACAAAATAGTCACAGTGAAATGAGAAACCAAGGTGAAACTGAAAACTGTGGGTTTTATTTGAGAAGCAATTATTGCAACTGACTAACGTGGCATGTGGTGCACGTGGCATGGCAACTGCCTTCAATCCTGAGCGATCGACTGTCTGATGGAAGTTTGAGGCAAGCCTGTCGCATTTTTGCGCTCGTCCACTAGTCAATCAAATTTAGCATTATTTCGTACTTCGGCCGTTGCGCACAAGAGCTAGACTGGAAGAAACGCCTTCTTCCAAAATGAAAATTGTTGCCTCCTTAATTGACGTCAAGTTGTCTCATTTCAATGGGGAACGTCGCCATCAATCTTAAAAAGCATCGATGGCGGCATTTTTATGCACCTTTGGACAGGGCCGTGCTTTTGTGTCTCCATCGGAATATATCATGCAACGGTCTACGCGTTCTGCGACAACAGAATCATTCGTCCCTTAAGGAGCAACGTTTGGTTGTTAGACCGCCTTGGGTTTATTCAACACGCTGAGCTTGGCGCATTCGCCTGGCAAGACGCGTATCTTTGTGTTGACATGAGTGTTAAGATGGGTGAAATCAGCAGTTACCCTGTTTATCATGCTCATTTTCCTTCATTACCTTGGATGCCAGGCGACGGTATTACCACATAACAACTGACGGTAGCAACACATGAAACCTGTCTATATGTATTCGGTGGCACAAGTTCGTGTTTTGACAACTAAGTGTAATCCAAAAAAGATCGATCGGTGCCGAGTAAGCGTCTCAGAGTGAATGTTTCGGTTTCGAGTCTCACACCAACGGTCATATATTAATTTCGACAGCCCTTTAACGACACCGGCCTCCTTTAAAAAAACTATGCACCGTCTTGCCAATTATAAAATAAAACAGTGACTTCTATACAGTCATTCTCTGCGCATGAGCAAGCAATTAGCTTAGAAAATCAACGAAGGATTGTTAACTGTTGAGATGATTGGACAAGAGGACCAGGAACTCATACCTAATTTGCAGTAATAATCAAAAGACGGGTGCTGTTTTTGGAATAATCTCACCTTACCATTCACAAATGCACAACTTATGACGTCCAAGACAACTTACTGCTCTGCTTCTTTAGCAAGCTTTTAAATTTCATCTATATATCCTGTCGGCGAATTACACAAATTTGACGATTCTTTCTTATCAAATCGTAACAAATTACGTCCATTTGTCCTTGAGTATACATATCGGTGATGCTGTTCGCCGAGATGTTGTTTCTGTCTACTTTTTAAGATTCGCAAGTAGTAAATTTTTGCATACTAGAGTGAAGAAGTTGGTGGAGAGTTTTCTGGCTAACACTTCACGTTATTTTTTGCTTTATTTAGTTCTCTTCCTGGATCGTCTGATCACAATGCAATTGAGGATTTCTCATATGACATAGAGAAATGCAAACCAAGAGAACCTCACACTAGCTGTTAGGAGCTTGAAGTCCGCCAGAGTCAAACTTCTCAGAATAAGCTGATGTCAAATGTAAGGGTTATTCAGATTGATTACGATGCAGTTCTGTAGGCTGATCTGTCGATATTTGGGGATGATCTCACGAGTTTTCTGAATGATTGTTATTGAAATTGCTTACGTTCGCTCCGATCCTTTTTCATCCTCTTATGACAACTCATTTCATCCACAATTATTTGCAAGAAATAGGGCTTACTTAACGGCCAAGAATCCTATGAAATCCACTTTGAATGCGCTATGTAGATTAAAAATCTCCTATGCACACTATGTTCTAGGCTGAAATCATTCCGGAGTTCTTTAGACAGGTAACATTTACGGGGAGAAGCTAACCCGAAACCGAGTAACTTGATGGGGATACCAATATTTTTTTCTTATCAATTATCAAAAAATTCACATCTTTAGTGTCGATAAATTTGACCGTTTCCCCATACCTGTATGTTACATTTGTACCAAAAGAGTTTATAAAGAAGCATTCTCAATGGTATCAACCCGCAGGAACTCTGGCAAGGTGTGAGCGCTTTCTTGCGAATTTAGTTACTCAATGAATTACTGTTAGAGAAATAACACTATCTAATTAATGAGCAGTGGTGGTTATTAATAATGAAATGCTACTACCCATGTTATAAACCATCACAGAGGTTCCTCTAAAACCAGTTCAGTCGCATGTGCCTCCTGTTCACATTTAAACGTTGATGCGCCTGTCAATAGGACACAAACCAATAATCTGTCGTCACTTAGCAAAAAGCCTAAAGCATTGTGAATATGGTCTGTTGACCCTGGAGATGTTCTTATTTGTTTCATGGGCGTTAATTCGACTGCTTTTGTTCTTCTTTTTGTTTTCCTGCTGATATAGCCAATTTCCTAATCGTCAACAGTTTATGCATCACAATAAAACAAATACCCTTTTGTTACTTCCAGCACTGGTCTCCTCAAAGGTGTCACATTTTTTAGCTTTTTTCATCATTTGTGTACACAACTTTATTGCTTATTCATGGAACCTAACAACATTTTAAGTGGAGTAGATGACTTTGGACTTTATTTGTTTTAATATGTACGCATGGTTTCATTTTCTTGATCCCCAAAATAATACCGAAGAAATCCTGGGATTGTTGATTTTAGTCTAATTAACCATTAATCATTTAATTGTGGTAAAATTCTGTTCTTTCTTCAGAATGGTAGAAAGTTCTGCAATTTGTCAGGTTTTCACAGTTTGGTATCCACCAATTTGAATCCGTTGAATCATCGCGATTCGGTGATATGAGTTGGTTTGCCACTGGGAAGCAGCTATGCCTATGCCCTGCATGTATTCCACATATTTCACACCTTCTATCTCAATTTCCTCCAACTGCCCACCTACCTGATTAAACGCTCGTTTTATTGTGCTTTCTACTCTGCTAGCTTTACACTTCCTTCATCTACTTTTGTGGCGTCTGATGAGAGATTTTAAAGTAATTTCCAGACCACTCAGGTTTACATCGCTTTTGTGAGGCACACTGAAATCGATTTTCACTTTATTGGATCTTAACACAGGGCTTCATTCCAGTGGAAGACGTGACGAACATTCATTTTCTGCTCATGGTCATCGTTTATATGAAAAATTAATCGACTTCATTCTTAGAGCTGCTGTATCCAAGTTCAAGAGGTAAGATGTCTTTCGTCAGCATGAGCTTTCCCGAACCTTCTAAAACCGCAGATTCCATCCAAGAACCGACCGCATCATCGTGCGAGAATAGCAGCACACAAGTCTTTGAGAAGTGTGAATAATAAGATTCCTCCCATGAAAGAGTCACTTTTTTGACTAAGAAGTAAGGGGCCCTAGTGTTGGATTGTCTCATCTGAAATTGAGCCATACGCAAGGTATCATGGGGAGTTTACAAAATCCGTTACTTAGGCATTTCATCTTATCAGATGTTAGTAGGTCACTTTACCTGCGATCCCATTCAAAAGACATGTGACATCCTTAATAATTTCAGATTAATATCCGGTTGTTCATCACGAATGACGTATACGTTACCAAAGCTAGTTATGTCCTATTTTGAAGAAAAAGAAGGATGTCTGTTAGAGACGACATACTAAAACTCAATGTTTGGGCGAAAACGTCTTTACGGTATTGCTTAACTGTAGTGGAAAAAACAAACCTGTAATGCAGGAATTAAGATTTGTGTATTAAGATATGCAATTCAAACCTTTTGGTCAGTTGTGCTCACGCAATCGCAGTCGTGCCACGTGAATGTAAATATCACCTCATCTCATCAGGACTCAAAGCCTATGAATTAGGCAGTTCCTGATTAGCTACAACCACCTTCCCGAAAACAGTGAGCACTGTCTTGTCAACTTTAATGAAAGTGAAATTGACACTGGATTCAAGCAGACGGCGATGGGGAGAGGCACACATGTCCTGCATGACCGAATTTGAAGTCACAGCTAAATTCAGATTGAAAAGAATGCTCGTCGAAATGCTCCTAGACCTTTCAAAATGTTTTATGCACTAAGTCCCATTTATCCGATTTGTCAAGACAGTAAAAGAACATGCCACAAGATCCAACTGTTCCATTTACTGTTTCCGTATGGGGACGGAGAGCATGTCGAATTTCAGACAAAATTTGACGAGGATGCAATCGACTAAGCTGGACGGAAGGTTTTATATGTGAGAGTTATCGATGAAATGGAGTGACAGGCAGGAGGAGGTTCAGTGGGTTACTGCCAGGGTATGGTAATACTCACGTCTAACCGCTTCTTTGCACGAATTGTTGTTTAATAACTGATGGTAAACATAGCCTCACCGAACGCCAGCAGTTTGGGTGTTTGCATTGTGCATCGAAAGTTGAAGTTATCTTCACCCGGTGGCGCGACGCATCCAAGGTTTCTCGGTTGGGGAAGCCGGAGATTTTGCTTCATAACGTCAGGTCACGCCGGATCAAGCCATCGATTATGAAAACCTTTTCTGATATGGTTCTGGCGCTTGTGAAGTCAAGCAGCCAGTTTACGCGTCGGCGAAACTGCAGGTAAACTAACAAACAATAAGCGAGACACTAGAAGGAGCAAGCAGTTCAAGTGATTTTCGAAACATAACCGTTTGGGCTTGTGTAATAAACGTAACTTTGTTGACGTGTACGTTTATCTGGTGACTGGTTTAAGATTGTACTTAATTGGATTAAATGAACTAACCTCTCTGAATGGCACGGTAGTCCGGACACCGGGTGCTGGTTTGCATAAGGCCAGACTAGCCATATTTGTCCAGTATCTGTATTATACGGTTTGAAAAACAAAGAATATTTTCTTATCCAATTAAGAAAATATTCCCGAATAATGTTCGTTGTCCCACCTCTCCGATATTTTTGATGTTATCAGTGAAATTGAAATTCTACAAATTACCTGATATAAAGTCACTTTGTATCCATTGCGCTCCTGCTTACCATGCCTGATCTAAAATAGTCTAGGAACGAGAAGAATTTACTCGAAAAATATCGGAGTCATGTCTAATTTGGCCTTCCAGATCGCTTTCGTCCTTCCGATCACTTTTTCTTGTTACCATGAAAAATAAATGAATTCGAACAGCGCTTTCAACCTCATACTGAAATCAAGAATGGATGTTTTCATCAACAGATCTTGCTTCCTATGTGCGTATGCATGAGTGCGCACGTGTTTAGGTGCACGTGTGCCCGCTTTTTTAACCAGAGGCAATTTTCGCCTTTGTGACTTGATGTTTTGTTGTTTGGCGACAAACACAGCTGGAAATTCGTAAAATTCTATTGATTTTAATCAACAGTTTGCGCGCTAAATTTGCTTGGGCGCCATTTACGAACCAGATCGATTTACACGTAACCTAAGCAAGCTGGATAAATTGGACGGTCATAATTTAAGATGTAATTTGGACCACTTTTAACAGGTTGTAATCATTGGCCATTTCCATCAACAAGACCTGTCGGCTGGCTTCGATGAATGTGCACAATCGTGTCCAGAAGGAATACCGACCTTGTACACATTTCTATACTGTTTCTTGTAGGTGCTTATGCAGTTTCACGAAAAAAGGGTATCATGCATGCATTGATTCAGCATCATGTGCCAAGAAAAGTCGCAGAAATGAAGCATTTCAAATCACGGTCTGCGAGGCTTTGAAGCGCATTGGGTTACATAACAACTCCGAGTGAAACAGATTTTCGCTACTAGCCACTGCGTCTCGAAATATCGTCTCACATTTTTGCTTGGATTTGAGCTGAAATGTCTTCGCTTGTAGAATATGGTTCAGATTCCCTTCGTATAGCCGAAAGACTTAGTTTGGACCACAACAATTTTAGGCTAATGTGCTGATGCGACAAAATCCACGTTCATACTCATAGCTGTGACCAGTATGCCTGATCATTTCGGTGAAATGAAGTGAAGATCGTTTACCATTTTATTCAAATCCGTGCACTGGTCAATATTCTGCGGTTGTCCGCAAACATTGCAAGGAACTAACCCCTTGTGATGATGTGATCTGTTATGTTCAACGCAGATCATAAGCAATACCAAATAATTCGATTTGCTTCATTTTGTCAAAAAATCTATAAATGGAAACATTTAGGGTAAAATACCGGGCACATTCCTACACGAATTAGCCAGAGGCTGGCAAATTTGTCCTTTGTTCAACAATTCAAACAAACAAACGCAAGTTCGACAAAAATTAGTCACATATTTCCAGAAGCAAATTATTTGTGACGACATTTGCGTTATGTCCCAACGATGGTGACTTCTAAAGTAAACAGTATTAATAATATTCGGAAGGCCAAATTGAGGCAAAAATTGGTGAACTAAATTAGAAGCTGGTATTTTGTTAATTTGTGGCAAAATGGATCGTCAAACTACTGTCTTAACTGTCAACAAATCAATGAACAGCAAAATAGCGAAGGTAGGTTGCTACCAATAACCATTCCCGTTAGATGGAAACAACGGAAACGCGTTTTGGAGAGTCATGAGTTCACAACTTTCATTGGCGTTTTTTGAAACGAACATTTTGTTCCAGATAGTCTGTTTTGCGTGCGGATAAGGAGACGAAATTCCCCCGGGAAGCACAAAACTTTTCCCATTCAGTGCTGGTCATTGACTTTTACCTGACAAATTACCGTTCCATAAAATTTCCCGGTGTTTGTGTCATTGAAATAAAGGTTTGCAGTAAAACAAATTGTGAAAATTATTTTGAAGTTTTTGGATCAAGGCCACTTCTTACTGATGGTTTGGTTGTCTTTGCGATCAGGATAAAATATTCAAAGACGATTGCTATTTAAATACTATCAAATGTCAAATTTGAACTGCGGACAAGGTTGTGAATTCGCACAAGCGATGACCAGCACTGGATGATAATTATGTGTCCGTTCAGAATCTGTCTTTCTTTTTGTTCAAGTGTCAGCTATTTTCATTTGCCTCACGAGGAGGAAGCGAGAAAGACAGTGCAGAAAAACGAGGGCATCTTGTTAACCCGAAGTTGGTGACAGATGTTACTGGAAAAATGTGGATTTTCTCGAATGCCTGCGCACATGTCTATCTGACACGGGCGCAGTTTTTCGTAAAAACTCATGCCTAATGGTTCTTCGGATCTGATTGATCATTGAACGGTTTTTCCATCTAGTTGTTTTTTATTACAATGCGGCCAGGCTGCGAATTGGAGATCATTCGAAGCATCGAGAGGCGAAGTAATAACGCCAAAAGTAAAATTATTGTTTCCTAAATGGTCATTTCCGTGCACACGTGTCATGCCTTTCACACCTATCTGTTTCCTGCTTATGCTCAGTATCATAACCAAATGGTAAGATTTAAATTATGCAACGAAACAATAACTCTTTAGGGATCAGCACATAACCTTCCTTTTGAAAATGTGGTTATTGATCCGATTTATGAGCACATACCATGGATTCGATGATTCCGAACAGCATTTTACCCAAAGCAAGCCTAATAAAAAGCAAAGTGACTATCCTTCATACTTTCGTTATTGGTAGCAAAGTGTCACATTTGCAAGTCTATCAAACGATCAACCACACGATTTTTGGAGATACAAGACGTGTGGATAACCTTTTGTTAAACAAAGCTTCTAGTTCATACAGTGAAACGCCGTGCTCAGCAACCAAGATGCTTGTGCTGTCTTTGATCATGCTGGACAATATTCACACCTGTAGGAGAATCTTCTTTGATACACAGAAGTTCACCTGTGAAAAAGTTAATTTTTCATACATATTTTAGCCGAAGAGGTTCAAATTAGAAGTTGGCTTATCATGTTTAGGGATATCACGTCCAGCTAACTGGTTAGAAAACTTCCAGAAGTCACGCAACTTCTGCGTACTAGTGAAGTAAGAAACGAAGTGGAATAAACGCTATAAAGGTCATCGTCCGTGATGTGTCGCGGAATTAGTTGTCAACACTCAATAGGTAGGCAAAAAATCACTGCGTCTCTATTCTCTGCCACACCCGACTAACTATGAGCTTTGGCGGATTCATGATAATCCAACCCATGATGCTAATGTTACCCAACCCCTGTCTCCCCGCCCAGTGGGCCCTAACGTCTACGGAGCATGCCTCATCCATCGCCACAAAGCATTGAGAGTGTCTTAAAAAACGTTTACGCATGCCCTAGGACTTTGATGAAGATATAAGCAGCGCGGTTTCAGTATTTTCTGACTGCACCATGCCACGAATTGCTGACCTAGGTCTGTGTTATGAACAGCTGAAGCCAGAAAAAAGGTGAAATCTTAGAGTAGGTTCATCAGTCATTTGGTGTCTGAGCGTTCGAAATAGTTGACTGCTTGGGCCAATAGAGTAACTCTCAACAGTTTAGCTTAAAAATAAGGTTGAACGTAGCCTGAGCGAAGTGCAAACTATTAAACGTCAGCAGAAATTGTTGCAGGCAATAATAAATGACCTGAACGACGAATGATGACAAGAAGTTAATTACCGCCAAGTTCCGCGTTTTCCTCGGCAGTCTAATAGGGAGAAAGTTGTACCCGGTGCAAGAAATAAAGAAAGTGAAGTGATTAGAGAGTCCTTAGAAATTCCAGTGGCAGTTGATAAAGAACATCAGAAGTAGTAAGTATCTCGACCCAGGTAAAAACGATAATAGTGTGTCTCGAGGCGCACCACCGATAGAAGATATCAATGCCGTTCAGGAACTCATTAACTGACCGTTTCTCGCTTGGGGACGGTAACATTTGGCGTGAAAGTTTCATTATTTACCAAGAAATCTAAACAAAGGCGGCAATTTAAACGAAACTAAAACAGCTGATGACTAATCACGATAGCTCGATGCGGATCAGCCCATTGAACTTTCAAGCTGCAGAGCAAGCCATTACTGTTCTCCTTCTGGTTATTATTACTAATTTAACAGTCTGCTGTGTTACTCGACCAAACGCGGCAGAAGTATCTCAAACGGTTTCAAGGTGTTCAAAAAATAAAAGGCCTTATTTTACACTTTGTCACTCTAAACTTACAGCGGTTGCCGGAAAAAACTTGTCTTTAATACACATAGATCAGGAGTTAATGGGTATGTTTGCAATTTACTGGAGCCTAATTGCACTAAGTCATTGTGTCGGGACAGAGATAGGAACAGAATGCCAATAGAATGACTCAATGCGACCAAAGTTATGAACTCTTGCAAACATCTAAGGAGGAAAGAGAAATCGTTCTAACCATGCTATTGTTTATTCTGGTTATTACCCTTTGTGCACTAAAGCGCTAGGATTCTAACTGGACAATGGACAGCAGATCTGTTATTGAATGAATCCAACGCACATGCGCGTTCACGTACAATCATAGGCGCTGACTTGCGCATGCACAAATGCATATTAGACTTGACCATAGGAGCAACCAATTTTTGCCTTACAACACAGTCGCTTTAAGTCGACATATCTGTTCCAAAAAGTGACATGGTGGTTGTTCATCCAGATGACTTGCGACTTGTCCCATTCGTGATGCCTATCGAGCAAAACTGGAACAAAGGAGTTATTAGTTTGCCTAACAACAGTTCAGAGTCATATGATCCACACACTCAAATGCACATGATTTCACTTTTGAACGGTTATCGGATCTGTTCTTTCGATCCATTCCGGTGAAGTTAAAGCGTAGATAGAATCCGACTAAATCGCGGTCAAGCGCCGTGTGCTGTTGATTTGTTGAAACAGTTTAAAACTATGAAAGGATCTGTTCCACCTTCCTTACTGTCAGATTTCTTATACTGTCATGTTATCTAAGCAGTGCAAAAAACGACATCAGTATCACAGCTGTTCGACAGGGAACATGAACTGGGTCTATTTGAGGGTGGGACCCTGTACAAACCCTGCTAAATTTCGTGATCATCGCCTTGGTTTTCAGCCACACGCCCTCTTCCAGGACTTTTTCAAGATGGTGATAACTTTGTCCCATGTTGCGCGGGTGATGTCCTTAAAAACGACAGCGTTTTCACAAGTTCCTCATATATGAATTGATCATTTTATCATTCAGGCAGTCGAAAAGGTATTTAAATGTGAAAACTAACAAACAGACATGACTAATAATACGTGCGTTAAAATTTTTCAAAATTTTTTGGGAGGCTTAGTAACGTGTTTTAGATTTGATCATTTTATATTTTATCTGCTATGGTTACAAAATAAACAACTTCTTCCTTCCCACTTTAGATTTGCTGAGGACGGCAACAGACGTCACGTCAGTTAGACTAAACAATGGAGAAATGAACTATGTTTGGGATGTTGAAAAAACCGTGAGCGGTGTACACCTTGTCAACTCAACTTCCTGAGAGGTGAAGGAGGACAGTATAATATGGCTCATTCCACTCAAGACAACAAATACCACGTAAGGAATGTATCAAAAATCGATGAGCTAGGTACTGGTTTTCATTATGAATGACAACATTAATGACTCAGCTACCAACAGCGTTGTACCACCACCACTATCTCATTCACAATAAAAACCCATACTGTCTTAATGTTGTGAAAAATTTCCTTTGCTTCTTCCATTTTTATACATCAAAAGTCATATGAACCAGGACAAGGGCTGCGATCAGTTATGGGCTGCCATAGGGAGGGATGGTCTACGTTTACGAAAACCATACCCATTCAGTAAAATTTGAGATCCATAACGTGACCGAAAATTATATCACGGAAAATCTGAACTTTGGCCGTCTTCAATAGGCCGTTACATGTTTTCTGAACATACCGTGATTCGTATATCTTTAGTGAGGAACAGAAAAAATGACCGGTAGTGCAAAAATCAATCGGAAGTTGCGTTCAAGAGTTATTCGGTTTGCTTTTTACTGCTCTCTGCGATTGTGAACTTCAACAGTGGTGGCTCGATGTCGTCCCGTGACATAAGTCAGTTTGACCCTGGGGCACATCGAACCGAAGCTCAGGCAAACGGAAAACAGAAAACCGAAAGTTTCTTTTGGGTGTGCTTTGTGCCACCTGAATATAGGTGTCCTGACCACCTGCACGTGGGGCGTGCCTAGGCAAACAAAAAATTAAAAGGCACATCGTTTAGGCAAGTGGAAACTGAATTTCTGAATGCACTGAATTTGAATTGGCCGGGTAACGTTCAATATCAATACTAAGTAATAAGTATTTAGCTTTTCCATACGAAAGCTACAAAAATGGTCCGCAAATAGTAGAGTGTTTCACAATGTGCAGTAGAACATTCGCATTTCGGAGTGGGTAAAATACCATGATTTATCTAAAGGTAGATCCTCGCAGATTGTTCGGTTTTGAAATGAAAAGCATCAAATATTGCCATCTGCGTGCAAATGGCCTTTGAAAACGTCTGGTCACACTATTGTCGGGACTCCGGAGTAGCTCAAAGAGAGTGGAGCAGGTTCCTAGAGGAATATGCCGTTTAATCTTTTGATATGTTAATTTTCTGTGCATGGATTAATCAGCTTAGTCAAACTGGATATTTTCCAAATAGGATGGGATCAAACTCACGTCTGGCATTCGGTTATCAACCGATGAAGATCAGAGCAGAATTGTAGCAGATTATGTTAGCCGTCCCTGGTATAATGCGAACAGAGTAGATGAATTTCCATGGCTTTATTTTTGGACACCACCGGGGGAGAATGCACATGTGCATCCGGATGGTCGTCTGCAGACTTGTACCGCCGTATCTGGTGTAAAATTTCAACGATCAACGTGAAGAAGACAGCCGGAGGAACGATTTACCAAAAAGCGGTACACCAGAACATGGGTTCGGATAAATTTACATTTTAGACTTCTATATTACTCAATTGCCCTTCGTTAATGTCCGACCGTCTATCTTCGTCAGTTAGACTCAGAGATCACGGGGTTCCGTCTGCTCATTCATTCCGCGAGAGTTGGTCGGTAGTTTTATCGTTAAGCCAAAATCAGGATTTCGCATTAGCCTATAAGAACAAGCAAAACCATTGTGCAAAAATAAACATTCAATTAGGTTAAAAACATTGCTGAGAATTATTTTTGATCTAGTGAGAAAAATCCAATAAATAATTTCAAATGTTATTGATTATTTGGCTACTTAGAGTTAGTCTAGTTGACTCATTTATTTCTTTCGAAGAATAACAGACCGTCAGAAATGAGTTACGACAATGAGGCAAAATGAATTGCTTATTTGCAGTTTTCCCCAGCTAACGATCTTTGTAGAGTAGTTTTATTCTTGCGTTACATGAGTCTGCTTCCGCCATGACCTGCAATTTTATAAAGTTATTTTAAATATTAAATTCCATTTGGAATGAATTTTGTGTTCATCTGATTTATTAGCTTGTTGCTTGGTTGACAAGCACGTTTAAAGCGTTAAAACAGCTTATGGGAGCTAGTAGTATTATGATTCAAGTAAGACACGTTTTAATTCCAATCGCTTAGCTCTATCAGAGGACATTTGAAGATCTGAGATGGTGGTAACAACTGTATGCAACGTTTACAGCCATCTACATATCATCTGCGCAGTATCGAACGATCAAAATATCATTTGCAGTTCCGGCTCAGTTTACCAGGTTTTATGCAATTGTATTACATTTGCAAAAGTGAAACAACAGTTAATTCCAATAATCACTAGCTGTGCTGTTCTGTAACAATCGGAGAGAGTAGAAGAGCTTAAAAAGGTACTGATCGAGAAGTGAACACTATTAGGTATTGTGAAATGGAAATGCACATAATATCTTTCGAGGGCGGGTCAAATTGACGGAAGACAAGGAGCCTATCTTATGGGTTTCCACGGTATTGTCCTCCTTTAGAATGCGATGACTTCAGACGCCAAGTCACTTAGCCATCTCTATGACATTACTCATCCATATAAAAATTACCACTTTGTCGAAAACTGGCCATCCCATTACCTAAAACCTATCAACTTTGCATCTATTTTGTATACTGTAATTTTAAGAATTGTGACATCAGAATAACAGGCGATCAGCATGAAACAAACATTCACTTTGACTCAGGATTCTACTTTGACTGCAATCAATTGGGCAGGCGAACCAGCTGAAAGTCTTTCATAAGATTTTGTATACCAATGCAAAAGTTAACTAGGCGGGGTTAGCTGCAGTGAGTTTTGACCATTTTCTAATCACGCTAGCTTACCATTTGAAATAGGAACAAAAAAGGAAATATACACTGGTCTTAGGGCAAACCGTCGATGGCCAACCCAAGTGACGTAGTGGTCAAAGAGTTCTACTTCTATTTGGTTTTTTTGGGTAAAACTACTCGGTGACTATGAACTGCTTATAATTATTAACATGGGTGAAATTGTTGCAGAGTGATTCCATGGTGTTTGATGATGAATCAAGAGTTTTGGTCTCTGGTTAATTATTGCCCTAATTTAGTAATTTAATTTCTGGGTTCTTTGATTAGCCACATAGGCTCACGAAAATGTTGTCCTGTGAAGAAAAGCAGTGGTACTTAAGGATTTATTTTATTCACCTATTTTTTTTTGATTGACGTTGTTCACCCCGCTGAGGAATTGTGGAAGAATTGCACAACTGTTTTCTCATCCTCGATAGGAATACTCACTTGACTTAATTTAATTTCACCATGACATATATCCAAATACTTCGATCGCATCAAATATCCGACAATCATAAACTGTTCAGTTTAGAAAGTAAATATTATACGGAGATGGATAAGTCCCCGATTCTGTGCCTGTTCGTCGCTTATCTGAATCATTGTTGCTGCCCAATGAGTTATGCTTTTGATCTTTCAATGACGCACTTGTGACGGTGGCAATTTGCACCGTTCATTGCTATTTCAGTCTGTACAGCTGAAAAATATCCATTTTTGAGAACTAAGATTCGAATCAATGCAGTCGACTACAACAGATACTAGGATGTTTTTCACAATTATTGGAAGATGAGGATTGCCACAGAAAACCCTCATTATGCCTTGCACAGACCGTCTTCTGCCCCGAGTTGGCCGTTTGGCCTGATCGACCATCGAAATAGTCCTAGATGTCCAGGTGTCTGAGATAACCTTTTGCAGTTAGGCTCTAGGCTCGGTCTTCTCATGCAGGAGCGCACCCATCAAAGTGCGGAGACGAAGGCGAATATTCGACAGAATTCGATAGGGAAACCGAAATTCAGTAGCAAGTTTCGCGGGGAATTGACTAAACTAAATGCGCATGACGTATTAAGCATACAGTATTGTGCTGGTGCAGAGCGGTATTTCGGACAGTCAGTATGTCTAGCCCCATCCAAAAGTGACTATGAGTATAACAAGTAGTCATCGGCTTCCAGTGGGTCACGAAGCCTTATTGACTTACCGACTAGATCCTTCGGAAAAATACTCAAGGAAGAACCCTTTAAACTATCAGTTCACTACGGTTTGGGCAATTTGGTCGAATGAGGTTTACAGGGGAATCATGAATTACAGTGTACCGTCAATGACGTGAAGAAGATGGATGAAAGAGTTGCCACGTACGCGGCGAACTCTGCACAATGTTTCCATTTCTTCTTTTCCTCATATTGTCCTCTTCCTCATCAATGTTGCTATGGTACGGAATCTGTACATACATTAGTGAAAAATATGAACGAACCTTCAGATACTAATAACGCGAGTTAACTCCCATTCTATCTCGGACAGAACAATCGGTATCACAGAGACTACGGATGCCAAAAACACTCATTCGAATCACGTTTCAGTTTATTGAATTCTACGTGCTATATTGATCAAACTAGCACCAGACACCCAGGAAGACTCCACAATCGGAGATAACCAAGTGGTGGGCGTGGATAATATCTTACATTCGTACCTTGTTTGAAATTTAGTTCTCTGTTGAATCCGAGCTATGTTCCGTTAATCTTCTTTGTTTATTGTCACTGTGATCGGAACAGCGTTGGAGTAGGTCAAAATACAGAGAGCTCTGGTCTTAGTTGGACGGGACTCCACGCGTGGATACCATCGAAGCTTCGAGCTGAGCTACGAAGATAGACGGAATGCCGTTTATGCATTTTACTGAAACATCACTGTTTAAAGGGCTAAATTATTTAAAAGTATAACATTTACCATGGTGATCCTCCCTTAAGTTGACTATTTCAGCGGAGTTGTCCCACGAATCCATCAAACAGATCATTTATTTATGACTGTTCGCGATGCGAAAACAATATTTTCCGGCCACCAATTGAAATAAAGTACTCCGAAATAAAGCAAGGACCTGAAAAAGATATTAGAGAGAGTTTTTCTGAATTTGTGTATGCACTTACGGCCGTCAACTTGACAGTCGGCCAGTCGGTGGATCTTCAGGCCAAATTCAGTAATTTGTAAGTTGACGAAAAAAACTGGAGCATGCAGGAGTTAAATGTATACACCACGAAAGTAGGGTAAAACCGATAAACAGTCCCCTTTTGCACGGCTCGGATTTGGCGCTAAGAATGGTCAGACACGTCGCATTTCAGCGCCAGTGTCTGATTGTTTTCCAGTATGTGGTCTTAAATACGTTGTCCAAATTTAAACTGGTTTGTTCCGTGGAAATCTCTCACATAACCGATGACGTGATTTTTTTTGATGACAGCCAATCCTAATTTCGAGCTTACTATCGATTGTGTTTGCAGCAGAAGATTTAATTTCCCAATGAAACATTCCATCATGTAGTGCTCACATCCGATTTTTCTTTGATACCATAAAAATACTCAACAACTATTTTATCGTGATGATCGATCATCAGCAAACCACCTTCAGCGCACGTGAACTGGGATGTGAAAGCTAGGACAAGGAATGTGATTTACATGCTCTAAGCGTTCGGCTAACTGAGGTGTCCCAGCGGTTAACTGAACTTCAACGACATACGTATAACACCGATCACACTTTCGCATAATGGACTCCCCTGAACATGTCATCTCTGTGGAAAGCCAAAATGCAATGATGGACACACCAAGGACCTCCGGAGTCGGACTTAAACTGAAAAGGTTTCATAGATTTAAACCTGACAAACAAATAACCGTGTGCTTCTCACACGATCCAGGTGTTAAACTGGGTAAAAGCAGCAGATAAACCCTAATCGATTGCTAAAGTGAATAAACGAAAGCGAAGGGTGTCCCGTGGTATCCATGAGACAGTCCAACCAAGAG
Organism: Fasciolopsis buskii; assembly: GCA_008360955.1. Taxonomy (NCBI): domain Eukaryota; kingdom Metazoa; phylum Platyhelminthes; class Trematoda; order Plagiorchiida; family Fasciolidae; genus Fasciolopsis; species Fasciolopsis buskii. Next base: position 14,155 of record LUCM01005270.1, on the reverse strand, counting down.
AGACTACAACATTTTCGAATTGTATCAGCAACCAGAGGGAAAGTAATTATGCACACACTCGTTTGCATATTGGAATGTCTATATAGTGAAAGTGGTGTGAACTTGAAAAAAAAGAAAGTTGTTCAATGCTATTCGAATTCGACTAGTTTTACTATTGTGTATATCTAGACAAATCTCGAAAATTAAACTTTAAACGAGTGATTTCGGTCAAACTCTGACAATGCTTGCAAGCACATGAAACGAAGTCGGCTAACTTGAAATGCGTGAAGTCAGAATATTCTCATGTCAACAAGAAAGAATAAATCTCGGAAAAAGGTGTCCCAAGTGGTGATCTGAAAATCACGGTCCTTTTGTGATAATTCACATTTTACATGAAATAATTCACCATGTGATATCATCGCTCAACTCACCATAAAAAACCATGGGAGCACTCCTACTACTAAAATGTATCAAGTAATCAAGCTCTGTAGGTCATATCCAAAGCCTTCGGCGTACTTAGGCTGCCTGCAGAGAAGTCACCTATCAGTAGGAGTCGATCGCTGTGAGCTGACGGACAGTAACCGTGCAAATCGGTGACGGATAGGTGCAACATCATGTGGTGAAGTTCAACAAACCGTTCACAGCCTGCCCCGTAGCGTAATGGCTAAGGCGTTCGACTCAGAATCGTTCGTCCCGGGTTCGGGTTCGCGTCCCAGTTCGGGCGCGGTAGATATGCACTGCTGATGGTTCCTAACAAGGATGAAACAGCTGTACAGTGCTTCCATGGTTTCTTTATGATGAGTTGAGCGATGATATCACATAGTGAATTATTTCATGCAAACATTCAATCTCCTACTACTAAAATTCAAATTTTGTTATCTAAACATCTTGATAGTCCACCGATTGGCGTTGTTCACATATCACAAAATCATAGCCAATTTGTTTTCCCAATTTAGACCAAATGAAAACGGAATTCGACGAAATTACGAATAGCGTTTGGAACGGCCGAACTCAAGGGCCGGACAAAATCGACCGCTGACGTGGCTTATTTCACACCTATTTCATTGAATATAATTTTTTTCTTTGAAAATTACCACTGAGCCAACTTGTGTTTTCTGAATATAATTTTGTAAAACTACGCGAACTTCGTTTGAATATCATTAGAAATTAATTTTGGTACCTGTCTGTACACAAACATCAACGTGTGCTTTTGTAAGTACAGTGTTTACCGGAAAAGCAGACCGGACAACAGCCAGGGAGAAAGGGGCACGTTCATTTTTATTTTTTTGTTTTGTCAAAGGATGGTGCATTCTGCTTACCAGTACTTTAATAATTCCGACGATTCCAAGATATTTTGAAAGCAGTCCATATTCTTTTGATGTCATTTCTAACTGTTCAACTTTCTACGCATGCGAACTAAAAAACTACAATTTTCCACACAGAGTACTGAAGTTTTATCAAGAATTTAAATTTTGTACTACGCACTGGCCTGAAAACACTGGCTGGAAAAGCCGAACTCTCCGTTACCACAAGCGGGGAAAACTGACAACCCCTGGTTCGCACACTGTTGCAAAAAACACTGATTTCACACTGGGACAACGTAACTGCTTGCCGCAGTGCGTTTCTTAGCGTTTCCAAATCCACGTGCTTAGGTCCGGGGTTTCTGTAGGCATCGAATTTTGCATAATCCTCTCGAGTGCATTTATTGTGCGCGCGCATTGGGCATAATCAAAGGGGAACTAGTTTTGAGCATCTCATTTGCTTGGGAATATTTTATTAGGAAAGATTCGAGCTAATTAGTTACAAGGTGATATAAATATATATAATTAACGAAAAAAGTAGTTACAGTTATCTGTGCGAAGTATAACAGTTGCGCTAGATCCTACTATCTCAAACCACCGTTATAAATAGTGTTTTTCTATTAATCCCGTGCAGTTTGTGTTTGGCACGGTTGATTTTAAAAAAGCTGACGTACGGATGAACTAAAACGAAACAACTGTAAATCAAGTAAAACGAAAATCCGGAAAGCCAGACAGGGTTTTTCAGGTTTCAATTACGAGTGAATTGACGGACAAACATCTTACTAATAAACTTGGTTAATATACTTATCATCACTGGTTTCTTTACTTTCGTAATCATGATGACTGTCCTGCTGGTCGTCATCAGTTCCCTGGCCCTGATCATCATCAGCTTCATTAGCACTTCATAACTAATCAATACCACGATCAATATCAGCACCATAGCGAAAAGGACGGTAACAACAACGACAATAAGGACAACATGCAAAATAGCAACAAAATAAAGCAGATAGTGAAAATTCTGATGTCATTGTGGAATTTAACTGCAAAAGTTTGAATAACTCTGCCAAATGGGTTTCAGAGAAATTAACCTTGAACTGATACGCCGTGATTTCGGTTGCTACTTCCTGCCACTGCCTATGCAGGCGAGAAAGAAAAAAGAATAGTGTGGACACAAACGGAGTATTTGACCGTAGGAAAGGACACAAGAGGAGTGAATGTGACACCGAGACAATTCAATCCGTGACCACCAGTCATCACAATGAGGGATCTCATGGACCCCAAACAGACCGTCGAAAACGTCAGCCGCCGGTTGGAGTTTGTGCACCTTTTGCCACGTCATTTGCCTGGCCACCTAAATCCAGCTCTATAGCACTGTTGACTCGGAGAACAGAATAAAACAACCGAGGCTTGTGCCAAAAATATGCTCCAACAACCTGAGAGCCTTCTCCGTGGTTTCAGCCTCTGCCATTTAGTACTACAAACCTAAGCTCTGAGTTGCTCACAAAATTTTCCCACCACATTCTACCAACAATATGGATACAAGTGTGTTCAACTATAGAAAACCTTTCCATATCTGCTTTCAATGTTTCCGAGAGGCATAAGAGAACTGACCTCATTGCTGTTGTGTCTGCTGGACCTTTTGCAGATAACTGGATGTCACCGCGAAACTACAAACGTCTCCAGTTGGTGAATGCCAGCAGGTCTTCAGTGCGGGAGAAGATCATTTGTTAAAATGTAAATATTCAAGGCTCTAAGTCTGTCTACTTTACCCATTTATTCTAATATAAGATCAATATTCAATTTCGAGCAAATTTTGAGCCAACCATACCTCACACTTTGAAGGTAGCCAAGCGAATGAGTTCGTGGCCTTTGGACGAGAAGGTCGCGGAGTCGAATCCTCCCAGCGCCGGCAAACTTCCCCACTTTGCAGCCCTCGGTTAGCCAGGGCGTCCCTCTTGAATAAAAATGATGCACTGTGTTAATTCATTAATAAAAAGGAAGTGAAATGATAGAAGATAAAACCAGTGCCATGCAAAATTCTGTTTGAGTAAATATCAATGTCGCTGTTCTGCTTCACTGTATGTTCATTTGCGAAGTCAAGAAGGATGAAACAGCTGCACAGTGCTTCCATGGTTTCTTTATGGTGAGTTGAGCGATGATATCACATGGTGAATTATCTCACGAAAACGTAAAATAGTTCGACTCTGACGAATACTATCTCTCATGGTGAAGTCGAGTGAGAGAGAACGACAAGTCCGAAGTGGCCTTCGACTTTTAAGTACATTTACTGAAACGCTTAGGCGAATTTATCTGGCACACCCTTCCATGAGAGGCAGTATTGTAAACCTGCATAATTCTCTAAGTTGAATGCGGCTTTCAGACCAAGCAAAACAGAGAACGTGGATATCCGGAACCTGAGCCGATGCCCTAATGAGTGCTGTATAGTAAAAACTTGATCGTAACAACCAGTGTTTCAGAAACCGACTTGATTCTCAAGCGTACAACTTTCCTGAGCACTAGAAAAACGGCGGATGATCAATGCGGGTAAGAGTATTGATGTGATGCATATGAAAGTAATTGCTTCCTAATTTTCAAAGGAGGACCCTTCAGATTTCTTGTAAATCCTTAAGATCAACTTTTTCAGAGAAATCCTTGGAAATCCGTTTTCAACTCGAATTTTGATCCCGGGAGTCTTTTTCGTTATTCCAACTGCAACAATTCTTCTCCTCTTTGAAGAAGGATCGATGCGAGTCGGTTTGCTCACTGTCCCGTAAATTAATGAAGGCCTACCTATAAGATAACTCGCTTTATTAGAACGGGTTTCTATCCGTATTGTTTCATTTCCAGTCCTATGTAGGAACTAAATTTGCTGAGTAAAAAGGAAATTAAAGACCAAGAGCACCAGGGACGTGAACGTCACCCTCCATGTGCACTGAAGGGCCCAACATAAATATTCAAATTTGGAGGAAATATCACACTGGATTAGACCTAAATTCAACACAGAGGGGTATGCACGGACGACAAAATGAGTTAATAGGTGCCCGCTTCTGATTACAGATGATAACCACGGATATTTGTGGCCTAAGGAACAGACCAAAAGCAAGCCTTTTTGTGCCAAATATGCCTTGAACGATGTACATCATATATGGTTATCTGAGCACGGATAAACTCACGAAATTTCCTCATTCCTCGAAAACGTGAAACCAGGATGAATTTTATTAGACATAAAGCAACGGGAATTGAAATTGCTAGATAAAATAAGAGACAAGATTAAGTTGGCAGCAAATCGGTTAGTGGATACACCTGTTGCGCCTTTTGATGGGTCTTTCTCTATCCATTCGAGTGGCATTGGTCACGATAAGCAAACCGATCTAGCTGGAGGAACACGCTCTTCCAGGTTTTTCTGAGAGGCTGCCCTAAGATTAACGATAACTGGTAGAATATAATTACGCATAACTTTTCATCGAACGGCATCCACATTTGGCTCACTATTAAAAAACCTTCAAACTACTATACAACTGTTGCATCACTGCTGGAGCTCGGACGTGAATCGGAGACGAACGAGGTCAAGCCGAACCTTATTAGCGATTACAGTGACCAGGCGGGCACGTGGTAGTTGAACTTCCCCTATTTGGTATTGATTTTCGCGACTACAGACTGCGATGTGACAGAGAAGGCTTTTGGCCGTTAATCTTTCATGTCGAGTTCGAATCTTAGTTTTGTCCCAGCGGATAGGCACTGCTGCTCCCATAGTTTCTTAGCGTTGATACCAAATTCTAAATTATCTTACATACCATACCATTTCCTGCAACCAACATTAAAAATTAAACTAACTACCCGTTCAGAGAAAACATCAAGGGTTTGCTCATACAGTCATCGGCTGAAATTTGTTGGAGCCGCAAGACGAAACCAACTGCGCTGCAATGTCTTCAGCTGACTTCACTGTTTTATTTGCTTTGGGCACTAGTAATTTGTTGTGGAAAACTATTTTGGCATGGCCTAACATGAAGCTAATTAGTCTATTCCATATTACTTCTCTCAGGATTTGTACCCTTTGAAATTAGTAAATGTGAATATGAACGTCACAGGGAAAATAACAAATCTGATCCCATTTTTTCGCGATTTCTTACGAAAATCTATCTATTGTGACTGCTCCGATCGAATCTGACAAAAACGATTTTTCCAGACCAACAAACTTCGTAAACAAAACGGTCCTGTGCAGTGATGGACGTTTGAGAGTATCGATTTGAAAAATCAATATTTACTCTTTTAGAAAAGAATTTCTTTCAAGGTTTTCGACGTCTTCATCACAAAGTTGCGGGGTAGCATTAAGAATCATTCGTGCTCCTGTTCATTAGACGAAAATGCAGTTTTCTGGAAAAATGATGTCTCATTTGTTTTGAAAAGATGAAAAGTTTAGTGTTCCACATAATCAATTATCGCGCGTTAGTTTATTCTTCGTTGGTAATCTATTAAATGATCATAACAAAAGAGATTCCTTCAAATTCCTCAATGATGCAAACAATGACTGCAAACAAAAAATTAATTAATCATACAAAATCAAAACTAGATCGATGTATTAAGAATGTTTCTGAATATTTGAGGTTAAACTAACCAACAAATAAGAATGAAATAAACTTGACACCGAAATTCGTAAATCCTGGGAAATTTCCAGGCGAACTGCAAACCGAGTCTGCAATTATTTTGACTAAAACCAATTTTCCCAATCAAGTGCACACATATATCTATTAAATAACCAAGGATTTCTGGAATGAGTTGCGAAAGGTTCACTCATTACATACCCTACCACGTGGTTGTGGAATTTAGTGTCATAAAGTAGATAACTTGCATGACTAGTAATTAAATGTACTGACTATCTTCCGGTTATCTTTCCAGCCTGGTTAGTGCTTATGCGTGGAACCGGTTCACCTCCGGAACTGAAAAAGTCAATTGGTTTTGGAAATGATGTAAGTGCGGAAGGGTAAAAAGCTGTCCGGTTGACGAGGGGAACCATAGACAATAATCCATAGGTGAATGGGCCTAAGGCCAAAATGAAATGGCGCTGCTTTAATAATCTGTAAACGAGCAGTACGAAGGAAAGTCGGTGTACCACAAATTTATGCGGATGTGCAAATTCTCTTTGTCTTGTGTCAACTTGGTGCACGGTCGTTCAACCTGAACTGGGGATTCCATCCACTTGCCGTGCGGTTGATGACCATTGGAAAGAAGAAAAGTATCTGAACAAAGCAGAGTTTCTTTGAGAAATTGAGCCGGCAAACGGCACTGCAAAATTATCTCGTAAAAGCGAATCAGTATTCAACCGTATGTTTGCTGTTTTCAAATAGACAAGTTTGTCTGTAGATGCACTTGCGAGTAGGTGTGATTTCAGTTGCATTGAATTTTTGGGCCCATCAAAATTATTTACCGATTGGAGTCCCGCCATTTTGTTCTCGGCTTCTTAACTAGGAGCTGACATGTACGTCTTTGTTTAGTGAGAAAACCCTTTTGAAGTATCACGTAAAATGTAACCAAGTCTGCAGCTATGTTATTAATTTTTGAGATTATTCGGCTGAATATACAAATCCATTGACTCTTCAATGAAAAATATCGATAAAATATTTACATACCCATGAAAGATTAAAGGAAACTTTATCACGAAGTGTGGTTTGATCGATATGACGAAAACAGAATCGATTCACATATCAGTAGTCCTTGATTTCTGTGAGATTCTATTTTACGCACAGATGCAACTCACGCATTAGTACCGAGTGTTCTTCGCTAGCCAAGCCACATGGCGAAACCTCGTAGTCCGTAGACCGAATATCAGAACACTCGCAACACAAATGCACGGGTTGCGTCCAAGCGTGAATTCGAATCCCGCCGAGGTGGAGGATTCCTTGCTTTTGAATCTTAGTTATTCACTAACTTGAACAGGGGAAGAGAAAAATCTACTATCCACAACAGAACATTCCTAATGTATTAGGGACTGCTACCTCGTAACGATGAACCGCATCAATTCCGATCGAGAAATCTTTTCATGCACTGTGATTCTTAAACCAATAGAATCTATGAAACACCTTATGAATACGATTATTTTGGGAGAACTATCCCGTCTTAAAAAACTAGAGTAAGTCTTTAGTTTGATTATGAGCCAGATCTGCTGTCAGATCACAGATGAAGTGCAGAACAGTGTGCGTCACAGATCGCCTGCCCCAAGCTGAAATAACAGTAATAAGCAGACAGTTTTGCCTTACAACAACTGTGATATCTTGCATAAGGTTCTTAGCATGGGCGGATACATCGACAGCAGGAGAGCTGAATCTACCAATCTGGTTCATCAGAATGAAAGTATTTGAGTAGAAGGAGTGACAGTTTGGCAGTAAATGTAGGTAAGAATAAGCTAATGCTTCATTCCCCATCTTTATTGTGGAGATTAACTAGGTGACTCGTGTTGGCAAGAAAGGCACTTTAACTGAAATTCGAGCCTACTTGTCCACATATCTTAACATGCTAAAGTTTATTCGCCAACCACCTAATAATGCACAGATTAAGACACCTGTTTATCTACAACATCATTTTTCGACGTAAAATATCTTACTCTAATGGTGGTTTAATCACTTGTGATATTAACTATACTTGACCGATTTGTAGACGGAAAATAAAATACAATCTAAATCAGAATATTCAGACTGGCCATGTTTTCCCCGTCTCCACCATTCTACCACCAACAACTTGTTCCCTCTCACTTTGATCGTCCGTTCGAGAAGAGGGTACATTTGCGCCTCAGTTCAAAATGCCGGGTCTTGATTAATATTGGAGATGTGTGATGGAAATTTCTAATTTGTTTGCAAAACTGGCCAACGAGTTGCGATTCAGTATGATTACAAAGTTCACCCATAACAAATTCTATTTAACTGGATAATCCAAAATGACTGCAAAATATTTCATATCTGAATGACGCATTGCTGAAATACTGCTGTGATCCCCAAACAAAGGTGAATTTTGTGACAATCTTAAGACGGGGTAGATTAAAAACCCACTGAAAACACTGTTGGTAAATTTACTCACAAACTTTCTAGGGTTTTAGGGATATTTTACAAAAATGTCGAACCTAAAGCCACTGTTTTCTAGAACGGATTGTTCCTAAACTATGACTCAGCTCTTGAGGCTAAACATGAACTGTAGAGACAAATTTCACTAAATAAACACTGGGAAGCCATTCCTTCGGGTAAGAACCTATATCCACAAAATAGACACCAAAATATTGAATGCTATTTCATTTGCTCGTGATCATAATTTGGTTTCTGGTAGGTGCCGAATTGTGAGACTAGATAAGAGAAAACAGCATTTTGTCAAGAAGAATTGTGACCATCTCTTTGACACGTCAGATTTATCAAACAGGACACTTTCGCTAAATAGTGACGCTTGTTGTAGACCGAAAGACGTGGCCTTGCTCTCGAATTTGATCTACCAAAGTTTTATTTAGGAGATTTTTAACAAGTATAACACTGATCCAATTTTTATTGGTCCTGGACTTCAGCGGGATTCGAGACAACGCGTGGACAAAAACCAACACATTCGCGCTACCTGTGGTCTACCGGCTGCGTCATGAGAGACTGCGAACGGGGTCCAGATATTTTATTCAAAAATCAGTGGTTATCCGCCCAAATTCCGCAAGCACATGGCATCCACCGCAGTGAAATTTCGGCCGTCTGACTGCGACAGCAGGAGGAAAGTTAGATCATGATTCCATATGAGCCGCGAATGAAGAGCAAAATGAGGTTAGTTAACAACACTGTAATGCATGAATCGCCGGACAAACAGCATCAACAGACAATGACCTTCAATATGTTTGGCCGTTTTGGCTTGGTGGCTCTTAACCTCATTGTTCAATTATTTTTACTTCATATCAGAAAGTTTTAGAAGTTTGACCGATGTATTCACTATCAAAGTATCCCATGGAATTATCCTGGTAGAACCTCAAACATATCCTGGATAATGTCAATAATCACCCTGCGGTATATCTTTTTATGAGAAGCGTTCAGTAATCAAGCAAGCCTTCACATGGCCTACACAAGCTAGAGGAAACCGACTGTTCTCATGATAACATTTGTAATGAATTACGGTAGAAAGCAACACGCAACTTCTTTCGTTGATCGGGGAATATCTACTTTGCTGTAGTGTCAAATTTTATGCATTCCACTCTAAATGCACTACTTGTTCTGCGGGCCTTGTTTAGGTTTCGCGATCTTATTGGCTTTGGTTATCCTCTACCTGTTTGTTATTTATGCAAGCCCTTGTTAAAGGTCAACGGTTTCGGTAACAGCGAGTTTTGGTCACATATTTTATTGTGGTCAACCCAGTATTGCGACACCACCTCACGTAAGGTTTTACGTGTGCTTCGACAGACTGGAAACGGATAACGGTTTGTTTCTGATGAAAATACGAGGAGGCAGAAGACATGGGTGTACAATGTAGCCGTTTCTTCAGCTGATGAACGATACACAATTTGCTTTTGGGTAGAAATCAAAACGAAAGCTGGTTTTCTAGAGTGTTTAAAGGCCCTTTCACTTGAACAGATTTGATATAAACCTACCCCGTTTGTCGGGGATAATCAGATCCGGACATGTCAGTGGCAATAAATCAGCCAAGTCCCAGATTCGGATATCCGGCTTACCTCAAAATGTCACTCACGTAGTCGACCTATTTCTCGAGGGAGATTCGCCTGCATATAAGTCTTTTTTAGCACGTGACTATTCATTTGTTTCGTTCACGGGACAAACAAGTACAGGTCAGGAAGAAAGGCATACATTCCCAATCATTCGCACCTATAAAACACTTTATAAAGAGGGAAGATCATTCATTTTCCTTTGCGTTCATTGTTGCAAATCCATTGTTTGTGACATCCTGTTTGTCGTGTGCTGCCCACGGATTTGCCTTAGCCAAAAAAATAAGCGTATTCGTTACAGCTGTAAAATGAGGATGTTATTCGTTTGTTGGGTTCTCTGTTTCAGGCAAAACTGCGCCCCTTGATCTGTCTAAAATATAGAAACTTTTTGGTTATGAATGTCTATGCAATTCCGACGTCTCTGCTATCCTGCATAGAAAACCTGATGGACTTTACAATCAGTTATAAATCCGCCTTGAATTCGTTACTTTCAAAAATCGAAATCATAGGTCATCACACTCTCGTTCCCGGTTTTCTCCATATTTCAGACATTCTGAAAGCCACAAAATATTATGTTTTGTCAATGAATAGAAAAGTAAATTCGGTTCGGTTTTGGCAACTTTATCTCACGTCCGTACGAGTTTCGGTAGACATTTGCGAATAGGAGTCAAGAACAGGCTGACGACGAGTCCTCTTTTCGATTTGGTCTGCTATTTGAATAGTATATTTCTACTTAGTGATTTTACCGCACAGCTTTGCGTTTGATTTTAACGTGCGTTAAGTGTTGACAAAACTCTTCTATTTGAATATTGTTAAACATCCGTCCAAAGACAGCCAAACGACCACGGGACACAATGCCTATTTACTGAACTTACAGAAACATCTCTCGCGCCTTATTCAGTTGATCATTATTCCAATGAGTTCATAGATTCCATAGTAATTTGACTTTCATAGTTTATTTTGTTTGTCAGCCTTGTGTAACGTATTCGCCACGTTTATTTCTGTTTGGACTTCGAATTTGGAGTCCAAAGTTTCCCTTACTGTTGTTTTGTTTTTTGTCTATTCCTAGATCTGCTCGTGAAATCTATCCTTCATTCACTGCATTTTTTTCCGTCTGATGGTTCATCTTTTTCGGCAGTGTTTGTTAAACATTCTTACCCGTTCATCTAAATTGTCATCGATCCAAATGCATAGACTTCTCCTAACCTTACCGTGATCCATTCCCGATCACTTAGAATCTTCCAGAATTCTGATTAGCTATGGTTTGGTTGCTTCCCTGGCCACATCATTTGCCGAACTTGGTTGCTGTCTGCTCGTTTAGTTGTTTATCGATCCTACTTCATTAGTGTCACTGATGTCGAGGTTTTTGTAAATTCTGCAGGGCGCCCCAAGAGAAAGAAATGGTCAGCAACCGAATCAAAAGGATAGTCCTTAATCTTACCCCATCATAACCACGCCAAAAAAGACTTCGCCGGACTGTAGCACACGGAATCAACCATGAAATCCATGGCTCATTTGGAATGGCTCTATCACATAGAACACAAACGAATCCCAACGAAGTCTGAAAAAACGTGAATGGTCCTAGATTTGGTTGGGTGTCACACAAGAAGAGTGGAATTTTTATTTGCTTAACCAAATTAGCTTGGTTATAACTACCCCCTTCACAGCATTTCAAGAACTCATAAACCAAGGTTCTCGACAATGGAGGAAATAGAATGAAGTGGTCAAATCCAACTGTGCAAGTGATCATCATACCATTTTGGAATGAAAGTTCATCCGCTCAATGTTTTAGCGGAACTCGAATCGACTCGATTATTTTCCGGCTATGAAAACAAAGTTGAATGACAGAACTGGCTTCGTCTTGTTACTTTGCGTTCGATCGCAGTTGGTCAGCTACGTGTTATGAACTCAAACACCTACATCCTGAGAAAAAGGGGCCTGCAATATTCATCATGAGGAAACTGAAGATCAGATCGTTTTCATACAGGATCCGTTCCTCAGAGGCACCTTTCTCCGCGGATCGGTGACGACTTTGCGTGAAAACATTATCCTTTCAGATCAAGTTTTACCCCATGGTCGCGGTGGAGTTAATCGGCGTCAGGTGATCGTGAAGTCGGCCTGAGCTTTACATAACCAAAACGGAAACCAGCATGTTATCTGACCTTGGAACCGAATGGCTAGTGTTCCCAGGGTAACAAGAAGGCTAGGACCACAACCCGGATGTTAATTTTGAGCCTACGGGATGCCTCGCTACTTGACTGACTTATGGATCGGCAAGGAAAATTAACTGAGCAGAATCGAACTTTTAGAAGCTATAGGAATGTCTCAAGCCTATTTCAATTACGAGATCACTTTTGGCGACGGTGCTCGCAGTATTTCTGGAAGATGCATGATGTATACGATGGTAATAACACTGGCAATCAAATTTTGTCACTCGGATGGACGAACGCATTTTCGTTAAGGTTTTGCCAAATAGCAAACAACGTTCCAGGGCACAAATTGCTCACTTGTCTGGGTTAGTGTGGTGCTTCTACTCGAATGCAAAATTACAAGGACAGTGGTCACAAAATTTCTAAGGAAAAAAAATAACGCTTTTCAATGTCTCAATTTTTGTGATAATTATTTTCGCACTCAACAAAAGACCATCTGCTTCTGGAAAAAAATTCATAAAAATCATAAAACTAATTGTTGAAATGTTTCTTTACCATTCTAAATGATGCTTTCCTTTAGAGGAATGTAACGCAGACACGAAAGCCAATCAGCAAAAAACACGACCATACTTTTCAATATATTTTATTTTCTATTAAGATGAAATTAATCCATATTCATCCAAACAAACCAAGGCGGGGAAGACGAAAATTTTGCAGATTACTAGTGAATAGCTCTTGTCGTATTGAAATCGTCTAGTAAATTCCAAAATCCATACTCTAGGGTAGTTGAAATTCGATGAAATAAAAATTGTCAGCGTGAACCGGAATTCAGTTTATCGTTCGGTCAATTTATTGATTTGCTAGTCTATCCGGAATTATTTCGTTCATAGATTAGGCAGATACGGCATCCATGATTCGATGCAATTTGGTGATCCGTTGCAACAAAGTGACTATCGCAAGTTAGAAAAATTAGGAAGAAAAATAATTGAAAAATTGGAATCTTCTTCACATTCGGGGGTGCTGCATTCCACTGATCAACTGGACCCGAGGACATTTCAGAACAAGTTTATCACTTCACACACGCACGTTATGATGTACAGCAATCATTTAATTTAGCCACAAATGGTCTTATTTTGACAAGACAAACATTCAGTAGATCAACTTTGCGAATCACTCGGACTAGATCAGAGTAGCACCTGAATTTACTAAGTCGGAGTGTTTCTCGGACGGCACTGAGGAAGACCATCCATATATTATAATCGGGTTATCTATTTGTATGTGAGACACTTATATACCAAAACATTTTATGTGAGACAAATGAGAAGCACACGAATAAAAGCGACGCAAACCCAGTTTGACTCTAGCGTTGGACGATTAAAAAACCGAAGTGAATAATATCACAGACCAATCACAATTATCCTAACTATCGACCGAATAAAAAACAAAAAGCAATGACTAGCATTATTTCCGCTCAAAATTTGCTGACACTCATTAGTTGTACCTCTAAATTGGCCCAATAAAATTATACCCCGCTTAGTCAGATTCCTTTTGCAAGCACACCGAGACTAGCTCGACTGATTCGAGCGTGTCATGCGATCCAAACGCAACGTACTGATTGTTCTGGAAGAACCAAATAACAACATACCCAGGAGCAACAAAGGCTGTTCGTGTTTGCTTGCCACAAATTAGAAATCTGCTTACGTGATGATCAGGCGTGTTCGATTGAGAGTATCAATATGTGGACGTGAACTGATTTCCTTGTCTCCGACTAACCCCTTTTCCTGTTTGCATTTTGGCCGTAACATTCAATTTGCTCGAGGACAAGAACGATTAGGCAAAGTTGGAATGTTGATTTGAGTAAACCGTTGCACTGTACTCCTCCGTAGCCCATGGGAAAGCATGATTGCGCGAACTGTCACTGACGCGAATCTGCTCTATCCGGTTGGATTCCATCTTTCTGCTTTACTCTAATATGTGCTGATCGGGAGGTCATAGAGGGAGAAATAGTCAAAGTTGATGAATGTTGCCTTGGATGAATTTAGATGTCATATGGCAGA
>LUCM01005268.1:27193-66273 GCA_008360955.1 Fasciolopsis buskii | reverse complement strand
AAGGGAAAAGGCTGATGAGGAGTTAGTGGATGCAACCAGAGCTCTTGCAAAACTGGGCTAACAGACAGAACTCCCAGTTGATGCTGTTCTCCCTCTCCCTACCGTTGTCTACGTTTTTACGCCTTTGGCGCATCGCGCGGCAACATAAAATTCTCTGCTGACCTTCCAGTGTTATTCCTATTGCCGAACTTGCTGACCGTTAGAGGAGTCTTGACCTGCTGACTACGTTCGTTTGTTTGTAGATCGGTCGCGTGTAACAAACTTGGAATCGATGGTGGGATCCAAGGCAATGTTGCCGTCGAGAGACTCTAGCCCGATGGAACGCATACTCGTTTGGGCAGGGCCCTTCAGTTCAAGCAGCAAAACCGAGAGAGAAATGCCACCACCTGGCAGACGCGAGTTGCAGTATCTAGCGCCAGAAAAGTTATTCCTGTGAGACAACTTTAATGTCTGGGAGTTTATGAGGCGGTGTTATGTGCGGCAATTTCCCGAAAAAGCCACGTTGACCTGATGCTAACGCTGTTGTCGAAGGAAGCCTTTTCTGAAGTCTTGGACCACAATACCCCTGACGATCTGGAGTAGCTGTTTATGATGCTCCAACGGATGATAGGAAGGCGATCAACACCACTGGACATCCAGGACCAATTTTTGTCTAAATGAAAGAAGAAGGTGAGTGTTTATTATCATACCTGAATACCCTGAGAGGGCTGGCACGATTGGGTTTTGCGGACGAGCTAGCGGGAATCTGGGAACCTCGTGTATTTAATAGGTTTTCAGTCTTATTCCTCTTCTGGTTATTCAAGGCTATTCTGCGACTTGAGGTCGTTTTTGATTGTTTCATTTACCTATGCTGGTGATCTGTTATTTCATACGTGCAAATTAATTAACACGCTGATTTAGTGAATCCATATTTCATCTATAATTTAATCGTGCCAACATGTGAGTCCTTTTTGTATCTTAACTCTTTGCATCCTTTACTGCGTGACCGCTCTAGTACTGTGCTCTGAAATTCACGCCGAAATAATCGAATTCTTCATCTGTCGATTAAAGTTCTTGTTGACTATAAATTCTCGCATAAACTAAGCCACCCCATTGATCTCTATCTTTCATTTGCACACGGCCAAACAATTTTAGTATTTGCCTTTCGCCCAGCTTCATGTGCACATGCGATTTGTCAAGTTGGCCCGACTGCAAACACTTAGGAGTAGGTGTTACAAGTAAAATACCCTGGTAATTGGAATTTTCTTTTTCCTGTTACAATCAAGAGAATTTTGCAGAAGGAATCACGAGTCAAGTTGAATCTGTCAGATAACTTTCGCTTGTGACGTTTGCTGACTTCCGCACTCTTCACATGTAACCCTTAATCTGTTGCAAACAAGTTTTAATGCATAAGCTCTGATTATTGATGTACATTATACGCTTATAGAAGTTCAACTCTTTCGTTAATTCTAATCTGAAATCACTGCGTTCCATTTTTTCATCCCAGACGAGACGGTTTGGAAAGTTTTATGCGCTTGTCAAACTGCTCACTGAACTGTCTACTCCATTTATCAATCTCCGGTAGGTCTTGACTGTTATTTGATTCCTCATTCCCCCACGTTACTTTCACTCGCCTTCAGGTTCATTTTAACATACGGTGTGTACACAGACTTGTCACTTATTATGCATATGTGCACATATCTGTATGTAATTAGTTAGACAAAGTTATTACTACTTCAATAACAATGCAGCCAGGTGTTTGTGCAATATTAAACAACAGTTTGTAATTTGCCACAAGTTCAGAGATTATGTTGTATATATTCTTCCGAACTGTCTTCCATTCAGTGAAAGAGAAAGGATTTTCCTCAGGTTCTATGAATACATTTACAAATCACTTCTTATAAACAAATGTTGCAGGTTATCTGTCTTTTGGAGGTTGACTCATCCAACAAGTTTCATTCACCTAAATTCTGTAAATCTTTCCGCTTGTGTTTCGTTTGGAAGGGTAGGTAAAACGCAGACGTTCATAGTAGGAAGCTGGGATACCCATAACCAGTTTTTCAACAGTGAGATTGCATTCTATAGTTTACAGATGAAAATCTTAATTAGAGCTGCGCTTTGCCATACTTTATCGGAAACAGTTTCTTATCACTAACCACCCATTTATCTCTTGGTATAAATGGTTGAAAAACGAGGCGCGACCTAACCTTTGACTATTTCTAATTTCGTGACACTTGGTCACTGTTCGTCTGCAGCGGTGTTCAATTTTAGGGATTGTGATTGAGAGAGTTGTTGGAAAAACGACTGAGTTTCAGAGACCTCAAAATAGAATTAAACCCTCAAAAGTCATTTTTTTAAATATATCTATCATTTAGGGCCTTCGGAAGCGAACCCGAGGAACGCGGCAATAGTCAAGACAAAACGGATTTCTGTACCCGTCGATTTCTAATACAGCCTTTCATTTGGCATATCCAAACAGAATAAACGGCTTTGCCGCTCTCTGAAAACTACTGATAACCAGTACATAGTCTGCAGTTGATAAACCATCACTGGTTAAGTGCACTGCGATATACCAGTGCTCTAACGTGTGCGAGAAGTTTTATTTACATTCGGATCAGGTGCAGGCGAGAACGTGGTAACACGGGAGATCTTTTTGATCGGGCTCGTCAAGTCCCAGTATTTGGCTCTTTAGACTGTGATGCCAAATTGGTCCTGTTCTCAAACGCAATCTAAGGAATTGTGAATCAAACTTCTATGCAAGAATGTTCAGGCGGCATGTTCCAGATTTACCTCGTCACATAGAAAACTAAGGACGATGCATTATCAAAACTCTATTCGACGTATACTTGTGGATTCTTGTCTAGAAATTCTTTTGACTACCTTAAAATAAGCCTAAGGAATTCGACTAAGAAAACCCATAAAATCGAAATCCTAAGTAAATTCAAGTCAAACATTCCATTAAATTTCACATTTAGCGTCACCTTATCTACTGTTTATGTATATACACCAGGTTATTCCATCAGAACAATGAAATAGGAGACAAACAATGAGTGAGAAACAAAAAAGCTAGAGAAAGATTAGGTAGACTTCAGCACATATCCCAGCTGCTCCATTTTCCACTTCCGCATCACCCACGATCCATTGAAATCCATGATTCTTCAGTGGGTTGTATATTGTCCGTTTTCTGGACCAGAGGTTGAGGGTTAACTTACGAAACCCCATGCTCAGTCTCTGATCAAGAAGGCAGAATAACCTAATAGTAGCCTAACCAACTGGAAACCAGTACCCGGTCGCTCATTTTACATGCTTTTTGGATGAAACTAGGCATCCTGGATACCCAATATGCCTATTTGCCACAAATGCCACTTAGCATAGTACGGTGTATTTGAACGTCCCTCACAATTGGTTTGAAGATATATGTGAGCCACCTCTCCTATTCTGCAGTAATTGGACCCTCAGCAGCGTCCTGCGGAAAAATTTCATGAACAAACATATAACGCGGCCTTTCAATTTTACATGAACAGCCTCACTAAGATTATTATACACGATAGTGTGCTGAAGTCCAGTCTATTTATGTCACAAACTGAGATGCAATCAGTTCTTGTCATTCATAAGCCATCAACTAATTATTTCGATTTGTTTTCGCGTTTTTAGTTTGTGAAATTAAAAAGGAATCTCTTTTAACTGTTAGGCTTGCGTTTGAGGACCAGGGGCTTAAGACCAGAACACGTTGTTGTAGAAGGAGGAACAGAAAACTATGTAAATAAGGCCCGCCAAAAATAAATCGCCTGCGCGGTTGGTAAGCGCAGAATCGCAGATTTGGCGTGAGAAGTCAAAACAAATATAGTTGCAAGATGACAAGTTGTAAGTGAAAGTTGAGAGAAGCAAATTAGGCCCAATTAGATTCGGTTTGTATGATAGATCAGCCCAACTACAGTAAGAAAACTTGTGTTCAAATTACACTTTAAGACTGTTATGCTCACTGACCTTTATTATAGGTCGTCAGAATAATTTAAAGCGAATTTGCGATTTGGGACCATTTCACAATTTGAATGCAATAAATATTCGGACATCTTTTACAAACTGATGATTTGTACAAACAGACGTAATTTTTCAGATGGTGTGTGCAACCATTTGGAGTACGCAGAAAAGAAGGTATGACAAATAGGATGTAGACCACAATCACCGAAGTGCAAAACTTTTAAACATTCTAGCGGCTTCAAATTTAACCAATCGCAAACTTTGTACCAAAACTTATTATACTTCGTCATTTTCAGTGATCAGTCGAATTTCATTGTGAATTCTATAGGGAAACAGTATTCATCGCTAATAAGCGCAAGTCACTCAAATTAAATCAGATTAAAAGTTCCGTGTGAATATAAGTAAAAACCTGCGCTGCATTGTTACCTCCTTGAATGAACGTTGGCCTGATGTGCGACGTGCGCCTGAGTCCCAGTTTCTGCATTTGCCTTAATTTGAAGTACACATTCGGAAAAAACGGAATAGTTTTGGGATTCCAATAAGCGCTATTTTTAACCGGTTCAAAACGTTATGTTAACGCGATTCTGTTGATTGTGACATATTTTTAACTTTAACGCATGCATGCGAAAGACAGTGGGTAACCACAAGTTTGACAGTTGTTGACATTCCAAAGAAATTCAAAATCAAAGGTTGTCGATAAAAAAAATTGTTTACAATAGCTTCACGTGAGTCAATGTAAGTTGCTGGATGGAACATGTGGACTAACAGGCAATTCAAATTACTCAGCCCCAGATAGTCAAATACCTACGAAGACGGAAAATCGCGTAACTAGCACTGAAAATGGAGCGTTAAATGTCCATTTTTTCTTATTCCATCTGCCATGAATGTGAGTGCTGTTTAAATTTTGTCACTTATTCCGACTGTTCCATCAATACCCTAGATCAAAATGACATGAAACACCTGGCAATTAAAATTTCTTATTTTTTCTACCATAGATGTCTGACCAGCAATGCACTGGCAAACGGTTGAATAAACTATAGTAGAAATAGTTATCGACTTCTTTTATGCCTCTTCGACTTGGCTTAATATATCACTTAGAGTAGTTGTAACCTCCCGATTACATTTCATCATCGATTTGGTTTGCTAAGTAAGGGAGCAAAGGAGCTGTGCAAGGAAACAAGCGCGCAGCCGATATTAGTAGTGAGTACGTTGGCGCCAGAATCTCATCTGAATCATCTGGATCGCGCATAGATGGATTTACGAACCACGGAGCGTAACACCCGCGAAATCGTGCCTGTTTTTCTAGAAAAAATTCTATTCTCTCATCTATTAACGATATTACTTATAATACGAACTCAGATTATTTGCTGAATTCAAACAGACCGAGCATTCATTTAGTGTTGTTACCAAAATCAGTACTATCGCGTGTACACACGCTCTAGTGTAGCATACACTCGCTACTTGCATGACGGACCTGAAAAGTGCAGAAACGACAAAGCTAACATGAACCTATGCCCGGCGCAAGCGTATCACCCAGCACGAGCACGTACAAGACCAGACCAACATGTTGGTCTACAGGATACATGCTACAGTTGGTTACGGGAAGCCTCCACCAATAATCGGCATCAAGTGATCATTTTTTCCATTTTCGGCAGAAAACTCTGGTTTGCACACATCCTTTCTTGAACTCTGGGGGGAAAGCTACGGGGCCGCAAAACTAGCGATAAGCGATATGTTCTTGTAGTTATGCCAAAAACAGCTCACAGAAGGGCTTTCAAAGAATTTGTTGCTTCTCTAAAATGTAGCTCTTGATTTGCAAGCGTTTTCCACAGGTCCAAGTCACAAACAAGGTACTGTTGCCACAAAAGAGAGGTGCACGGCGCATTCGTGCTTTTCGATAACCGATGTAAGTAATAACGATCTAAGTTAGGTAACAAGTAGGATCAAACGGTCAGTAACGACAAATGCAACCGCACATTTCGAGACTCTTCTTAAGAGTTTTACCGGCCCAAAATGATCAAAGATGCTAGGTAAAAAAATGCATACAAAAGAATGGTAATTTTTGTCAGTCTGATTTTCAGACTGTTGAAGTCGAGGTAGTTTTAGCCAAGGCCAAAATGCGCATCACTCGTTTCCTTCCTGAACCGAAGTAATCACCAAGAGCCGGCTTTCTGGATTGACGATAAAATGAAACTGAGAGAAGGGGTTGCTTGTGGGAACAAAAAGACTGATGTTCACCATCGTAAAAAGTCTCTATTTGGGACGCTGGACTATCTAGCCAAATTTTCTCTAATTGAAGTGGCATCTTTTCAATTCTGACAAAATGTATTCCGACATATTCCATCTCATCTACAGCAGGACTTTGAGAACACTGTGTGGCCCTAGTCTCCATGAACAAGGTTTTATCGTTCATCTGTATATCAACGGTTCTTTGGAATCACTAACTGGGAGGTGCCTTGTCAAGCACAAAGCATTATAATAGCATTCTACCAAAGTTTGAAATTTTCGTTGAACCTTGGATACTTCAGTTACCTAATCATTCTCTAAAGAAATTTCAATTTGCACACTTGTTTTCGGGGAAACAAAAGCCATTGTTACCCATCTGACGTGGAAATATTGCCTGGACCATAAGTGCCATGGTCCAGTTCGAACATTCTGGTCCCAATGCATGTATATTATTTCCCGCATTGCACGATTTCATTAGTTATAGTGCAATCGCGGAAATGCATAAAATCGAAGAATATGAGCGTTAATTGAATCTCTGTAGATAAAACCGATTGTTTCGTATAAATAACAGAGATTTTACCATCTGTAAACATCGACTTGTTGTTTAATGGCAGATATGGTTTCGTGAAGTGAGCGTATACATAGTTTATCAAGTGAGTAGGGATTAGACTTGGAAGTATAATGTTGTTCGCACACCGATATATTTCGTGCATTCTATGAAGATCATACATGATGACAACGGGGACGGCTCTCAGTGAGTCGTCGAACATCAACAATGAATCCCCTAACAGTAGCTACTTTAAGCGGGGCAATGAACCATTAAAGAATTCTTTTCCTTTCCGAGGACGCTCTTGTGTCAAGCTTTAGACAAAAGCATACAGAACTGTAGATGGAAAAACCAAAATAAATCAAAGCAAATTACAATTTCTATCATTCTTTCACCAATCTTTCTACTTGGAAACTGGTCGAAAATTATGGGTCAGCAATTGATATTGTCAGTTATTCAAAATTAGTTTATTCGAAAGCAAGTTTATTCATCTCATCCGAAAGCTGATCTCAGAAGCTCCGTTGCTCGAATTACATGGTATGAAGTACTTTCATTCTTTATTTAGTTTTTTGATCAATTAGTAGCATTCGGAATTTCCTCATAATGTTCCCTCGTAGTAAATAACCAGGTTAAGGATTAGTTTCTTTCTTTTGTTCGAGTTTATAAACTTCCGGTTGTCCAGTAAACAGACGGAAATACTTCTCTCACGTGCATGTTTCGTTTGGTCCCATGACCGTAAACTTATTTTATCATTTCATTTCTTTCTATATCTAGATGGTTTCTTCGTCATTCCGGGGTCTCATCAAAACATCCGTCAGTAGCTGTCAGCACTTTGTGTTTTGGATTTGTGTTTATAGGCGTACGTTGGTTTGGTTCCATTCCGTTCTGGATCATGTTCTCCAGAAGCATAGCCGAAACGCAGAACCCGACGAAAAGAGCGTTGGTCGACCGCTTCAGCTGGTACGCATACGTCCTCGGGGCAGCCTTGGATTTGTTGAACTTTGTATGGGGTAGTGTAGTGATCAAACTATGTTTGCGTTCTATTAAAGATCTCCAAGCTTATGGGAAGAATAAACGAGAGCTAGAGTTAAACCACGAAAACGGGAATCGAGTTATTCACATCAGCGGACAATCAATGAAAAGATAGACCAACCGAACTGGGATCTGAATTGTGAAACTGTCTTCCAATTAAAACAGAAAATTTTCAACTTGTAATCATGCGACACCTTTTGCACATGGCTACCGTGTCCGTCTTTCGAGATGCGAACTATTCATTCTTCATCAGACTACAGAATTAACGTGGTCAAGAGACAAAGAATTCCAATACTTTTCTTTGTCAATTTCACATGATTTTGCACATTTTTTGTTTGCTGTGCCTATTTTCCTACTCCAAGCAAGAGTTCAGCGGTATATATATAAAAATTCAAAAGAAGAAAAGAATAAAGTGAAAAATTATGGGACCCAGTTGGTTTCAAGTCGGATGACAGTTATATGGCAATTTTGTATCACGCTTGCCTAGACTGGGCACGTTGTAGTTCAGTCAAAATCAACGATCAGTAGAGTACGCAAAGATGCCTTGTGTGCCCATCCCTATTCAACTTTTTCAAGAGAGTGTTCCAGAGAACACTTTACTGAGCCCCTCAGACGGTGCAGTTAACTTCTCCCCAGGGAACACAGTTTTGGCTTAGAGTATGCTGGTGATATCGCTTTGCTGAGTGGCGGTCCATAGGCAATTCAACGAGCGTTGGACCGCGTTGCGATTGAGGTCTCTAGGTACGGCATATACTTTTCGCCTTCAAAATGCAAGGCACTTGTTCAAGTCTGGCAGCAACCTATACCTGCACTCACCCTTTGTGATGGTCGATTAGAAGTAGTCAATATTTTCAATTACCTCGGGAATTTGGTCACACCTGGCGGAGGTGTTGGATAGGAGGCCAAATCAAGAATTGCAAAGATCAGACCAGCTTTCGCGAACGCACGACACCTGTGGCGCCGCCATGACATCCGGCTTTCCTTGAATGGAAAGGTATACAATGCCACAGTTTTTAGTTTTCTGCTTTACGGTTGCGAGACTTCGTCTATCCGCGTTGAGCATGATTGGTGAATTTCTGTGTTCGACCACCAATGTCTCCGAGGCATTCCTCGTGTCTGGTGGGAACATGGGGTGAGCGATGACGTGGTGGGTCGTTGTGGTTTGCGCGCAGACAGTCGTCCTCTGACTTAGATGGTCGCTTTACGTCGCCTTCAGTGGCTTGAAGACATTGCATATGTCTGTCCATCGTCTACCATTTCGTGCTTTTTTGCACTTGTTGGACAAGGACAGAAAAAGCGATGTGACGATCAGGCTATGGCTTGGTGTAGAGATATGAAGAGGTTAGCTTCGGTTTTAACCTCAGTTGGTGCTTTCCGACTTCCTGGTTTGGGTCCTAGAGATGAGGATTGTTACTGGTTGGAGACACTGAGATATGGTTAAGAACCACAGTCAGTGGCGTGAACTCCCTGTGGTTTTCCTGTAGAACTCATCCCCTTCCTTAATAATCCGGAAACAGCCAAAAGTCCTAAAATGTGTATGTTGAAAACACAAGGAAATAGTTGGTTATTTATGACTTTTCCTTATTGTTTGTTCCTCTCCTATAGTTCGATTTACATATTTTGCCTTGGCCCATTGTTGTTTTTAAGCCGTTGTATGATATACATTCTGGGAGTACTGAATGATATGGTCAGGATGCCGAATTATTTTGTGCGACTAACAATCAGCGGTTAATGGTCAGTTTATGTGATGAGCCTTCGTTCTTTTAAATGTGCCTAATGTGCTTTTTGTAATGCCTTTTTTTGAGAAGGTCATGCCAAAACGTGCTAAACCTGGACTCTGTCGATTTCATTTACCAAGAGAAAAACTATAGGGCTTGCAACCTATCACTACCTATTAGCTGTAATTCTGCACCTACGGCTGGAAACACTGGCAGAACGAGGACAAGCATCTCGTCAAAGCCTATGTGTACAAGGCCGAACAATTAAGATTAGGCTTCTGTGGCTGTTTGCAGTGCTCTTTTAGCTTCTGGAGTCATGGAGAACTTGTGCCATTCTTTTTAGAAGCTCAACCAGTGGTTGGAAGATCTCGGAACAGATGGGTACGCATCACAGATAGTAGTTGATGGTACAGGTGAGATATCTGAAAGGCTTGTTTTGGGTATACAAGAATGGGGCTGACTCTGCTCTGTAGCGGTCGAATGCTCTCACAGTCACCCTAACGACCAAGGAATTCGGCAGAAGAAGCACCGGTGATGCACTCAGAGTTATCGGCAGCAATTTCATGCTCTTGCGTGTTCTGAGGAACAAAATGAAGTTCCTCTCGTTGCTCCCCTTCGTCTGTACTGGCAATGAGGACATTATCAATATACACAAAGGTGAAATCGAAACCAAAAGCACTTGGTCCATGAACCTCTGAATGCTTGAGCTCCAATTCTTAGGCCAAAATGCATGCGAAGGAATTAGTTTGGGCCAAATATCATTGTGGTGGCATTCTTTGGGATGTCTTCCGGTGGGTCAGGGATGTGGTAATACGCCCATGCCAGATCGACCTTGGAGAAAACTCCTTTAACCACAGGCTTTTGCCAAAAGCATCAATGCAAAAAATAAGGCGCGGAAACTTTCATTATGACTCCTGATCGTAAATTTGCGTGTCCGAGTAATATCGGGCCCACCATTTAGTCGGGCCATAGCATTTTCACACAGAGCATGTATTTGCGCTTGGCATCAAGTTAAATCTGAAGACCTAGGCAGCCAATGATTTATGCTTACGCGCTTTGATCAGGTCTCGTGAATTTGTCTCTCTTCTCTCCGGAATGTCCTTACGTTCAAAATTCAAACATGCAACCTGTACGGAATACGTTGAATACGATTTAGAAGATCCGGCCAAGGTCCGCGAATTTCTCTGTCAGGTATCTGAAGCCATCAGCGTTGGTACCACGCTTGTTATTGAGCATATATATATATATATACATATATATATATATAATGTCTCACCAGAATCAAATTTGTGGCATCAGGATTATCCATGAAAGCTCTTCGTTGAAGAGTCGATAGAAGAACCACAACTCTGATTCGTTGATAATTCTTTGTCAGTTGGACGATTCTGGTGAGACATACAAATTCGGAGTGCACAAGTATAAGGATGTTTAAACAAGAAAGTATTGGGTACGCATACCTGACGAGCGACAATAACCGCGAAATCGGTCTTGTGCTCCTGGGCTAATTTTGTTCACTCATCCGGATACTGCTTATATATAAGCGCCGCTGTCTGCAACCAACTTCATTTACGCAGCAGCATGAAAATACCGTACTCAATATTGTATGGTATATTGTATGGTATGACCGAGTTGATTTCGCCGCATCTCAACACGACTTACCCTGCAGAATGACGCAGAAAATAAGCCACTGGTTACATTAGTTCGTGTAATAAGTCACTGTCCAAAAATAAATAGTTTAAATTTACAAAACGCAATAATGGGGAAATGGTATGAATTTACTTCCCTTCGAGATAAACAGGTCAAACAATAGTAGTTTACTGACAATATAGGTCCCCATCTGCCCGCGGTAATGGTTTTACCAAACTTCAGTATTTGTTCATTGTTTGCTGTATATCTGTCTCGGAACTCAGTTTATCACTAAGCGGTATGTTGAGATGGCCGACAATAGGTTTTAATGGTTTTCAGGTTTGTCGATATATGTGCGACCTGACCTAGATTGTGATATGGATGGGAAGACTTGGTTCGATCTATGTTCTGTCACCAGAATGCCTAGGTGCCCGTCTGTCGTAACGATGTGAGTTACTTCACATCCCCGCTGGGTATGGCAAGTCTGGTAAGGTTTAGTGAGTATTTGGACGCTGTTTCAATGTTCGAGTTATACACAGTAGCTTCAGTTGTCTACTACCTGTCATTCATCTTTCGGTTGAGGATATCATAATTCAAAGCAACAGCTAAAATCGGACCACATCAGAGCAAACCAGACGAATATGGAAAATGAGCTAAGCTAAATGATATATTACTGTTTCCAAATAAATTACTCATTATTATCGATAGGAAATTTTCAGGGACGCCGTCTCTGTGACCAACTGTTTTATCACTTTGAATGGTTCGTTTTTCTCAGCTGGCCGTTATAGATTTTAGTAAATCGAATTAGGGATCCGCCATAGATATTTTCAGTCCACTTCGTCTAGAAACCCCATGTGACATAGAAATAATTCAGAAGCCGTTTGGTTCAACTTAATTGTTTTGACCGATTTGAAGGATTCTCATTTGGAATGAGATAAATTAGTCAGAACAGACCAAAGAGGAAAACTACTGCAGTAGATTTTCCGGTTGCAGATAACAGTGCAGGCAACAAGAGCTAAACAGACCCCCGCAAATGGGATCAGATCTTCTCTCTTTAGTCCAAACACGCTGTATCGCAACAGCACACCAGATACTGTAGTTATCATGCATTGTCGGAGCCAACGGGTCCACAGTAACTCACGTTTAAACGGTCCAAAGTAGCTACTGAGTCGCAGAGGTCGTTTTGAACCACAAAGTTTGTGTTGTGTCTCACCTAACTTATTTCTCTCATAAGGCAAGAACAGACCAAAGCTTTGAGGTGCCTCGTACAGCATACACGAGCTCCAATAATTGACGTCATACGGCCCACATGAGTGATTATCCGGTGCCAAAGTTTTTGAAGGATAAATCAGGAACCTGAATTCGCATTCGTGCAGTAGAGTACCGAATCCGAGAGTTGTGTTGCCAAAACCCCGTTGGTTAGATAACAGCGGAAATGTTTTGCTTCGGAGACCAGGAAACCATACCAAGATAGTTGAACCAGAACCAATGCCACTGCTTGTATCACTTATCAGTCGACCGGAACTCTTGAGCCTGCAAAAACGAACTCCGAGATAGAGAAAATCCAGTGGGAACACATTCAACTTCCAAGTGGTGCAAGATACTCCTACACAAAATGTGCGCTCATTATTAAAGTAAGCTAATTCTTTATCATAAGAGCAGTTTTGTATCAGATTCATCTGAGGAGTAAAGCAATACAATTTATCCTGTAGTACAGCTGATGCTAAATGCTCTGAAATGCAGGCAGCTGTCAGCAGCACCACAGCATTTCCATCCGATTTGTTCAAAACAATACAAGTAACGAACGAATTAATTAGGAAAAGGGGACAATCGGTGATCTTCTCATGTGTTCCTTCGGAGTTGTTTTGACTGGATTCAAAGGAGATTTGCTCCGAGCTGCAATGGTCAAATAAGCCTTCAAAGTGTATCTGGGGTTGAGTGATCCTGTAGTGACAGGTGATGAACGACTGTGCGTTGCTTTGTTCGTCAAGTGGTTCAGTTAGATACATACCAGATGCAGCTACAATAATTCCTTTATTTTGATGGATTATTGTTGTGATGGACCCAAAAGACATTAATGTTGTCATTTGCACGTTATTTTGCCATGCCTCCGATAACTCCGTTAAATCATACTTCGATGGAGGGAAAATTGTTTGTGAAACTCTGTAAGGTCTATTCCGCATGCACTCCACGATCACGTTAATTGGACATCGCTGCCACGAGTGAAAAGTCAACCTGGCTTTTTGTGGATACATAGATCGAGTCGTCTGACAGAGGCGGGGAAGCACCGTTGGTGTGCCCCGAACAAGGCGATATATGCGTCCAAAATTCTGCAACATGCTGGTTTCTTTTTGAATTTCACTTGCTGTCTGATTTAGTATGCACATATTTGGTTGCGTCGGAACTGACTTCACCGGAGTATCTGTCAGACGGCCTAAATCTCGTAGGTCACCTTCGTTGCAGTGTGGCTTACTTGAACTTGAATTCTTCAGAGTGAAATTATCTTGTGCCATAGTCTTCATGTTTGGGACTTGTGTAAACAATGCTCCATTTGAGTAGTCCACAAAAAGACGATCCGTTTTCAAAAAATTGCTTTCAGTCAATGCCAACGGCTGAGTTTTTGTCGGCAAACGTCTTTGATGATTTTGTCGATATCGTACAAAGTGCGTTCGAGGTTTCAGTCTTTTACAATTATTAATCTCGGATAATTTCAGAAACTTCGCCTGGGGCTTTCGTTTCTTAATTTTAAATTTTGGTTCGTTCCGTACAAAGACGTCTTTGAAATTAAAAATACTCACCGATGAAGATGAGTTTGACCCCACATTGAATTGACCTGGTAAGTCCCGACGACCAATTCCTAACCCATAATCGCCGAACGGGCGTAGCCTGTCCACGGGTGAGGTGTTGTTTGCTGAGACATTTGAATGAATATGGTGTATCTGCAGCTTTCTATCAATTTGCACTTCCTTAAAACAGTGTGCACTGGGTACTGATTGGGATTTCCGGATAGTGTACCTCAGCCTCCTCTTGATTTGTGATCCACTTACTGAAATTTTTGGTGCAGGGTTCCATTTGATATGCATCAGCGCAACTTACTTTTGGAGAACACATTCACATGCGATTTCGGGTCTTACGCATTTTAAAGTACCACAAAGGGCGATTCGACGCACGTTATCAAAATCGATTCTGTTCACGTGATTTTATTCAATGAATGGCATAAAACGCGTGACTAGCAATTCCTAATTCCTCCGATGAACTCTAGGTGGTTTGGGGTCCCTGCTAACTGGATTGCTTTGCGCCGGCCTTAAGAATTTGTCGTATTTCTTGATCTAGTGACATGCATCTACCTTAATTAACAGCTCCTTACACATAATTAGACCGCAGGAATTTTGAAACTGCGATATTTGGTTATCACTGGATTGCGATTACTAGACGATGAAAAATGACAGCGTAAATTATGGTCTTAGAGAACGCATGCAGGTGTAAGAGGCTTTGAGATCTGAAGTTTTTTGGACGACATCATGGTAACAAAAACTAAATGCGTGTTAACAGTCTATTTATGTGATTAAATCCCGAATAGATTAAATTGCTTCTTATCTAAATGTTTATTTAAGAAGTTTCACAAGAACCCTTAGTGGCGAGAGGTGCGGAAACATTGAAGGCCCATGAAATACGCCGGTTTTAGCCAAGAAGGATTTTACAGTAAATTGCTTGTTGATGGGCATTACAGTATTCCATGTCGAGTTCCGGTTTCTGAATTCCAAGCAACCCAGAATCCTACTCTTTTCACGATGAGTTAATCGTGGCCTTCTTTCAGTTACGGTTAATGATTTACTAAAACATTCATCGTTATGATTTTGCTAATGGAGTGGAAAACTAGCAAGTCTTCGAGACACTATGAAATCGTTGTGTGGCCTGGTTGATAACAAATAAGAAAAGCAAACCAAGAAGGCAGAACTAGATATCACGAAACAAAGCAAGGACGATACTTTTAAATCCACTGTGTCTATTCACAGCATTTAACCAGAAATGGCATAAATTTGTTGTATCACCCAGCGTGCCGAATATAAATGTGCACAGATTGTCCTTTTCACTGTTAGTTGCTTAAAGATGCTGCTATTGGCTAACGTACTTGACTGCAACTCAGTCAACAAAACTTAGAGGTTCCTGCAATGCAGATAATCATTGCACTAATAAACACAATTTACTAGCCCTCTCAGGGTGCCCACCTTCAGACTGCAAATCAGATCCAACTGAAAAGCAAATTCTGACAAAACTTGCATAACTTTCATTCCTTTCATTCAGATCCTTGTTTGAGAGCAACTCCATAACTAGTTGTTTGGTTTTCTTAGATAGGCAACGGAATTTTGGTCCTAGTGATAGGATTTCAAGCATTCTGTTATCCAGGCTCGCAGAAGACAAGTTATGGACGAATCTTTTCGCATCCAACGGGAACCCACCAGTAAGTTATTCTGGATTGAAGGTTTTCTCCAGCGTTGATCGTAATCGCTCGAATTGTTTTTTTCCTATTGAGTGAGCGCAGACAATGAACCTCCTTTACTTTTTCAGCCAGCTTGTCGAGGACTCGTGCTGAG
Organism: Fasciolopsis buskii; assembly: GCA_008360955.1. NCBI lineage: Eukaryota > Metazoa > Platyhelminthes > Trematoda > Plagiorchiida > Fasciolidae > Fasciolopsis > Fasciolopsis buskii. Next base: position 50,569 of record LUCM01005268.1, on the reverse strand, counting down.
TTCACAATATTTCGCTCCACTTCTGATGTCCGAATGATTACCATGTCTCGCTCGTTCAGGGCTTTGTAACGAAGAGACATATTACTAATGTTCACGCGACTTCCCCTCAAAACAGTCGTTTGGGATATTCTGATTTGTGGATTCACTCATCGAGAAACTGAACACCATCATTAGCCAAGAAACTTTCAAACAATAAATCCTGTTTTTTCAGTTGTAGTAACTTCAGACGCCTGTATTCCGCTTTGCATTCGTCCTATATGAGTTAGCGTTGGATCCAAATCGACCACATTATCATTGGATACAAACGACAAAGCTCTCTAAAAGGACTTCCGGTCGTACCGGAAAACACTCGATTGTGACCACGGCCAAAGCTGCATCAAGTTTTCTATGTGTCTTGGTGGATTCTCAAAACGCACAACAAACTGACTTCACTCGCTCATCAATTTCTCGTAGCAGGTAGGCTAGAAAGCTAGGCTTCCTCTGTTTACGACGTCAGTGAGCACTGATCGCTTGTCAAGAATGCCTTGGATTCTCTTGCTTTACTGAATTGTGTTGTGATACTCTGGATTTCTGGTGGACTCCTGCGCCTTCTTGATACATACCAGTCCAGCCAGGCTGGCAGCAAGTATAACGAAACACGGCTAGTAACGATACATGAACTCAATGCAAACCTGCCGCGGGATAGCAAGGTTTGGTGGTCTTAATGGGTTTTGGAGGTGCAACATGCTGCCGCCACGGGAAATTCCCGCAAGCTATTTCACTTCATCCTAAATGTCGATAGGAAAGCATTGGTTATGAACAAAACGATCTGTGAAGCTGACGGTTTACCAATCCACAAACGGCAGCGGCATCCTGTAGGCTGGGTAAAGCATTTAAAAACAAAACCTAGTTGGTATTCGGCGTCAGTCCTTCTCACAACTGTTCTGTCACGCATCCCGTGGCCCATTTAACGGACCCACCTTCTGCGGCCAAGACCTGCAACAAAATCCAATCTTAAGGATATCATAAAGGACCGGACTGCGACGTCATTTCACTGGATCTGTTTACAGAAGGACAAAAGAGGGTGATTAAGGGAGTTCAAGTCTTGTTCTCAATGATATTATATTATAGAGATAGTTCCCCTTTGTTGGAGGATTCGATTGTTATCTCCCAATTCGAAAAGAGCCGACGTATTTACCGCAGCAACTACGGGCGCAGCAGCCAAATCCCAGTAACATCAAAGCAGCGAATGTCTGTAATTTCTTGCGTTTTGCACAACACACGAGAGAAGCATACTGGGTTCTGCGCAGGCCCTGGGGTGTCGTCTAGATCTTCACCTTCCGACGGTTGTTACAGCAACATTTTGCTTTCCAAAAGACCATGGGTTTGGGGCATTTAGGTATTCACTCACATTTAGATTTCATCCATGGGTCCGCAAGATACAACTCCTTGATGAGGAATGAATCACTTGAAAAGAATGCGTGGGTCCTCAAAGAATTGTACCCTAATACCTCAGTCCGGATAAGCGTTTATCTTCAGCCTTTGCCATCCTAACCCGTCTCCGGGTGGAGTACGGCAGGGCTGTTTATTAGAACGCTTTGTCTGATCTAGCAGACCGTGGAGTTGAACTTCCCAAAGAATAGAATTTTTCACCGAATATGCTAATAATGTCGCGTCTTTGAGCGACAATACAGACGACTCAACTACCGTTCGACCGCTTGGCGATTAAGGTATCTAAATAGGGTATATGCTATGCACCTCCAAAATACAAAGTACATCTTCGAAACTGACAGTTGCCTGCACCTGGGCTAACTGTTTGTTGCTGTCGGTTAGACATGGGGAATACCTTTGAGTACCTCGGGAGTCTGACCAGAGTTGATGAGGATGTTGAGGAGGAGATTGCCCCACGAAAAGCGAAAGTCGGAGCATTTTGTGCAAACCTGCGACACTCGTGACACAGCCATGACATCTGGCTATCTGTCGAGGTGAGGAGTGTGTCATTCATTGCGGTTACGAGACCTTGCCTATCTGCCATGAAGATGCTTAGCAACTCTTTGTATTCGACCACTTTGTCTCTGAATCATTGTTTGAGTCTGCGGGGAGCAACGAGTGGGCAATGACGGGTTGCGTCGTCGTGCACTGAGTGCAGACAGTCATCCTCTGATCGAGATAATCGTTCTACCCCGCCTTCTCTGATTTGGATAAGTATCACGTGTGCCTGTCCGGTGCTTGCTTTCTTGTGCTTTCTTTGCACTTGGCGATAAGGGCTGGGAGAAGCGACGCAATGATCAGGTTATGACTTGTCCTAGAGGTAAGAAGATACATCGGCTATTAATTCCCGCCTTTTTGGCCTTAGGCCCAGGAGATAAGTAGTATCATTCGTTGTTGATGTTAAAAGATTCAGGTTAGAAATGAATTAAGTAGCCGGAATGCTGTCATCTGTTGTTTAACTGTTGGTCCGTAATATCTAATCCAGATTTCGGGAGAACACCAAGGTGTGCGCGATGGAAATAAGACGTGTTTGCGGTCTCTTATCTTGTAACCTGCTTCTAAAATATATGATTTTAGTTATTTCTTTGGTGCTCTACCTGCTTTCCAGCCCCTGTATGTCTGTCATTTCAAGAATCGGATATTAAGTTTGTGACTGGGTGTCTGATTTTGATAAATGAGGTTCAAATTATACCGGTGCATTTGTGAAGACGATCAATATCTGAAAACTGTTTGGACTGGCAATTAATCTGTCGTGTCAATCAGGTTGAGTTTGTTCGTAGGGTACATCTAATTTCGCAGTCAGTGAGAGTCCAGTGCTTTATATTTATTATATTTCTGGATTCCTCTATATCCCTTCCCCACAGGTCATTTTAGATTTTACAACCAACCTTCGATTGTGTGAACCGGAAATTCAGTCATTGGTGGGGAAGATTAAAAAGATTAGTGTAGCAAAAAGTGGAAACCATATCGTCGCCGGTTGAATTTCACAGATGCACGTGCAATGGGTACTGTGGTATGCACATTATTGCCTCGCTTTTTTCGTTTGGCGAAATAGAAATCGGTCTTTCTCCGGACTTTTTCATGGACGTTGGGGAAGCATTAAAATCGAATTTAACAAAACTTCTGAGATCAATCTGGGTGATGGGACAGACGGCTGGGGACGGGTGTGAGTTGGCGGTTGTACCGTTAGATTCTAGTGTGAAAATAATTGGGGAACAAATTTGGTACGTATCAAATGCAAACTGTCCTACAACATTATCCTATCCCCTTAATCTAATATTCGTGGAGAGCGTGTAAGAAAACCCAACCGGTTTCCGACCCGGTCCCGTTGACAAAACTATTCACTTATCGTGGGTCCATGGTCTCTTAGTCTGAAAGCGGCATTTAACTCAGCCCACCGTGCAGTTATTGACGTTATCTTTCACTGAAAAGTAAGCCAGAGAAGCTCATCTGAGTGTTCCAATCGCTGCATGCGAAAAGCCATTCGCGTTTATGACCACCATTTTCCGGGATAGCCTTTTGTTTAAATTGGTCGAGAAAAAAGAGGAATGTGAGGTCATGCTGTATACCTGATTGCAGTATTCAAGCGCAGGATGGACTTAAGCTCCTTCAGTAGATGAAATTAAGTAAGAAAAATATCCATTTCGAAACGGAAAACCACCTTTGCGCGTAACACGAGAAACAAGTTCAGATTTAAAAGGGGATCAGCATGACAAAGAAGTAATGGAAAAATGGAGTCCGTTGAACGCAAGGCAGACGAGTCAAGAGACGTGGGGAAAACGAATGATAGTTCAAAAAGAATGAAAGAACAGGAGCTTCGGAACCATTAAATGCAACGTGGTTATTGGAGCTGCTGGTGGGGATTCATTCAATACCGGAGTTTATAAGTATACCGGCGGCAAGATTAACACCATTGATATTGGTCATTGCAGGGCAAGGAAAGTCGTAAGAAAACAGCAGGGGGTAACGATACTGTCAGCAAACGCTTCCCTAAGGTTTTGCACCTGAAATGTGTGAAGCCCACATTCGTGCATTACCGTTTAGACGATAGAAAAGTCCTTGTAAACGATCTGGGTCCTCAAACACAAGTGAAGCATCATCCGAACATTCCAAGTCAAACAGTTCTACATCGGAGCGGATATTAACGCCACTAATCTCATTAAGATAAAGTCGCTTTGGTAATCATTTTAACTAAGAAGTTGAAAATAGGCTGTTGTGCAGAAAACTACTTCTCGTTGTCATCTCGGGTGGAATATCAACATAAGCATGCGCTCGGCTTCAGCTGTTCATTCTGGCAATTTTTGAAGTGAAGTAAATTTCGTTGGAACACCATCTGTTGCGAGGCGGTTACGCGGAGTTGTGCGGTCGCGCGGATCCTTTCCCGTTAATGAAGACATCGTGAGTCCGCAGATGTGCCTATATTCTAACAACCATCGGTCAGAGGAGGTATGGTAGATACGAAGCCAATCGGATTGGGAATGTGGTTGATTCTCACGCGTGTACCTCTCACAATTCCCAAGTTGCCGACGAATAATAATGGACACCTCCCCGATTTTCCTGTAATTCTCACTGCATGACTGTCTAGCTTTTTTGTAAATCGGTACGACCGTTGGTTCACGCTAGTTTTTGGGAATTTATTTCCCTGTCAGATTGATCCCAGGAGTTTTGTTAGCTTATTTATTGGCAATTTGTCATCCTCCTTGAAAAGGACGGAGACGGTCCATCAGGTGCCGATGTCTTGTCTCTGAAAAGGCAATTTTTGTCTAAGGACTGAAACTTATCTCTAGTGTTTCGTTTGCAGATATAGGTAGAAGCCGCATCTTCAAATTGGGCTAACTAAAGTGCTCTTTGACATGCTCTGCACAATGCTCTTGGTAAGGCTCTTGAGAAACAACCAGTGAGTTATCGTATTCTCTGATTACTTCGCTTGTTCTGTTTGGGACTGCTGATCAGTGTGCAGCCTCTTCCATTTCCCTACATTTCTTCGTTCATCGCTGATGGCAGTCATTTCTGAAGCTAATCTTTTAGGTAATAGCGTATTTTATTGTGTTGGGCTCGGGTAGAGGGAATGAAATCGAGCGTATCCAAATTTGTCTAAATCCCACGTGGATTGCAGCCCTGGATGAAGGTAGACGCCGCATAAAGGACATCTTTTATTTTTTTCAAATGTTCGTTCAGATTTTGGATGGTTATATAAAACGATAACCGTGCTGAAAGCTCAACTAATAATCATGTCCGCGGTTATTATTGCAAAGTAGTTGCAAAGGATTATTTTCATCATTTTGGTGCTACCATAGGTTTGGGGAAGTCAGAAGCGAGCACAGACCATAATATGAGCTGAGTCTACAAGCGTGGACCAGAAGCCGACGGTCTTCAGTTGATTTAAGCCACCGGTGACCAATGATATTGTGGTCAATCTGGGTCCAACTTCGTGAAGCCGGAGAGCACCAAGTGAGTAGATGGCATTAAACGACCGAATGCTGTACTTCCCAGAAGGAGCCCGTGGTTGGAATAAATCCGAAATAAGTGATGGACGTTGTTGGCGATATCGACTGAGACATCAAATTGGCCTTCCACGTGTCGTTCTGTACTCCTTGCTCATCCCCCGCTCCCCAAAATACAGTCAACTTGCACCTCGAAATCACGAGCAACTAATAAAACGTCCGTTGAACGCACACTTCGCAGTGATCTGGACAAACTCCGATAAAAATACTCCTTATCTTAGGTTAGCTGCAATCAGTAAGTTTATGAACAGATATGGCGAATGGCCTTTGAAACTCCAGTAACCTTTCAATGACACTCACAGAATCGTCTAGTGGGCTACACACCAGAGGCAGTTGACTGGGATCTAGTCTAACAATGTATAGTCGGCATTAAGGTCCAGAATGGTCCTACCAGTCTCTTCTCTCTCGAATCGTCAGTCGTAAATCGGTTCTATCGTTGGTCAGCACTCATCCGTTCCCACCAGCTCTAGCGAGAATGTTTAATTCAAGTGGATGGAGATATTGTTTTATTAGCAAAAACCCATTTTATTTATGGAATTAATAGTTAAATATCCATGTGCATAGTTTTTAAAAAGTCGACAACAATGTTACTAGCGAGTGCAATCAGCAGACGTTTCGGCTACCGTGGGTAGCTTCTCAAAACAGGTAGTTCAAGTTTGTTGCAAGACCTGCTTTAAAAAGGGCTACCCATGGTAGCCGAAACGTCGCCCAATCGCACTCGATATTACCAAAGCTGGTTCTGACATTCGGAAACTCAAATACATAAAATCACTACATGGCACATTGTTTTTTTTCGAAACATTGTGAATACCGCTGTTTAGGTTCGTTAACCCTGATGCATACTCATGTCTGTGTGACTTCCACATATCCCATCGGATTTCCGAATTTTCATCCAGTTGATGGGCTTTTTTGGTTAGCTTTCAACTCGAAGTGGTTATATTTGCGTTTTTTTTAAACCGGAATGTATGGTTCATTCAATCTCTCTCTGCATTCTTACCGTCCAATCACGACTCGATGACACTAGGCGGTTGTTAACCAATGACTTTCTGCCTATGCTAGCTATATTCCTTAACAACTTGGCACAACCGAACCGCATCTGAATTTCTTTACCGACTGCAACTTGTGACCACTGTCCATAATTGCGTGAACACCGGTAGCCAATAAAATTCTTCGGTTCTGCCTCGGCACGATCAAAATGAGAGTAACATCCCCTCACATTGAAGTATACACATGGGTGCCTTATCTCGTTGCAATACGCAAGTTTCACAAGGCTGCATCGAAACATAGGGAAGCAGGTGATTCACAAAGATTTCAATGTAACTTGATTATTTTCGTTTGTCACCCAGCGTATCGGAATCAGGTGTTTATCTGGACTCTGCCATAATATGGCGATGCGAAATTCCGGGTTTAAGGTTCTGGGTAGTGCATGCAATGGCACATGCATGTGTTGCAGATGGTGTTGCGATGCACTCAATTAATAGGATTTTTCAGCAAAAACAAAACCAGACTCCTTCAGAGTGATCTATTATATTATGCGATGTGCCCATGACTAATCCTTTTTTTATCTTTTTACTACCTTTGTTAATGAAATAATTATGTACATCATTTTTCAGGAAGGGAGCCGAGACCAACAGAGGACTGCCAAGTGAGAGGATCCGAACCCACGACATCCACGTATGAACGCCACGACCTTATCCGCTTGGCCACCACCGGAAGGTGGGGCAGAAATGGGAAGAGGAAGCTGAGGAATAGGGGACCACTGCTGAGTAAATACCAGAGTCAGCTTAATTATGAACACGTTTGAATATTCGGGTTTTAGATCACTTAACAGAATGGGACCAGAATCTACTAATCACTGTCAAAATGGCTAAAATTAATTTATTCCAATCTTAAATGGTACTTTTTGAGTAACAATCATTTCTGCATCCATAGAGCATCGACAGGGAGACAAGGCGCGTTGGAGAAATAAAAATAGGTATTTTCCAATCGAAAACGAAGCGGTTAATTAGAAGAGTTTAGAACGCTGGCCAAAAGGACGTTGATTGGTGGGTACTTTTGAAGAGTGAAACGGAGAACAGCTTGAAGTAAAAAAAATAAGTAGCGGATGATAGAGAAGCACGCGGAAACAGAGGCCAGATGAGATTTACGTCACTACCATGATTACGTGGTAACCTAGGTCACAAATGCTTCCCGTTTTTCGTCGGGAAGATTTCGCTGAAATTACTTGTTGGGCATTTGATCCGTTGTATTTTCGACTCAGTTTCAGGCTCTGCTAGATCAATCGAATGTCAGCGGGTGGGGTAGTAAAAACGTTCATTTCAGATTATTTCATAGACTAGCAATCAGTGAAACTTTACAAATTTCTATTCTTACACATCTTTCTGCGGAAAATCAACTTTGCATGCCTACGAAAACTACTGATTACGCAAAGTTACTGTGACGTAATTTTCGATAGGTTCAGGTGACCAACTGAGAAATTCTTCAGTTTTCTTCGGCCACTCACTTTTTGCACCTATAATACGGCGGATTTTATTCGCTCGTTGGTCTAATTGATAACTAGGGGGACATAATAGACTGCAGCAGGCTAGTTTCTGAATACCAGTGTCCTTTTGTCGTGGCTGTGGTCCAGCGAGAATAAACCACGAAACAAGGAAAGTTTATTCAAATTAAGACAGAAACCCATAGTTTGTATGATGTGAAAGGGCAACAGATGGTAGGTTACGCGGTTGGTACTGGTTGTTCAGCATGATAAATAAGTGTGATTGGTTGAATGAAATAAGAATTTGTCGATTGCTGGTGTGTCGTTGGTAGACAATGTTTTCGGTTAGTGGCAACTGTGAACGTGATGTTTGAATAAAAAGAACATGAACACATACGCCATGAGTTCACTGCCGACTAGAACAAACGGTCATGTTAAAAGTTAGTGTCAACAAACCACTTGCCTAATGATTAATCGAACAGTGATGGTCAGTTTGTTGAGAAAGTACTTCCAGAGAGATTTTCCACTCCCTGAAAGCTTTATCGCGAATATTTAATTTACCCGTCCGTAAGAGTTCTTCGGCATTTTTAATTCTCATAGGTTCCGAAGGCTCCTGTAGGGATTGCCAAGGATCCTGAAGTTGGGATGAAGAAACGACCCCAGTTCGGAAATTTTGTGCACTTTAAATAACACTTCCCAACTTCTGTTGCTTTGTGACTCGCTTAGTTAGTATCCAATTATAATAAGTCAATGATGGTTTTATTGATTACTGGGATATCGGGAAAAACGTCGACATTTTTGTTTGGAATATCACAGTAAACTCGGCGGTAGCTGCTTTCCGTTGCACGACTTTGGATTGCCTTCGCTCGTTGCACCGATAGCAAAATCAGATTACTCATAAGTAGGTGGTGTTCCAAGGAAAAAATAAGTCCACTATCGACTGCTTTTAACCGAGTTAGCCATTTGTGACTCTTTTATTCCCAGACAACTGGAACCGATAACTTTAAGTGAATGCATTGAGCGACCGATGTGCCGAGGCGCATTTTATGCCCGTCCGCACTTTCTTGGGTGCACTGCAACACTCAAGCGATTTACATCGTGGAATCTGAACCGAGTACAAAGCCCTTGCACCACCAATTACCTTCCACTTGCAGAATACAGTTGACCGCAATCCCTTGGCTGAAACGTCGGACATCGTCACACAAATAACAAAGAAGGCGTAAATGTACAAAAACAAAAATAATACAGTGATAAACCACATGAATATTACGGTGCTACTTCTAGTGCTTTCTTTGAAAAGCGGTCACTCCTTTAACCGAGCACACCGACAAATTTAAACTGTTTGGCAGGTGAGCATTGATCTAGGATATACAGGTCATAACCTTGAAATTTCCAGGAACCTTCACTTTCTCCAGGGAACCTGCAGTTCGTCGGATGTTTGACATAAATGGTGAGAGCTCAGGATATTTCCGACTGTTAATTTCACGATGCACTATCGTGGAGGACCAGATGAACTTCACTCTTTAGCCTCTAACCATGTTCATATTTGCATCTCACAGTCACCAAGATGGAGCGGGCAGTATCGTTCTTCGAGAAGATTGCTGGGGGTGAAATCACTCACTTCGATAACCACTGCCCTATTACTAACAAAGATGAGCAGCGACGCTATTCAATGCCGATGAAGGTGGTCACCAATTTGCATCCTTTTTTGGAGTTCCTCCTGATAGTAAAAATATATGCCGTGTGACCGTGGAACAATCGTGCACAGAAGAAAAAACAAATCAAACCTAGGTTTTTGGCAGCAGTCCCCACAACATGCAATACTATACGGCTCCCTACTTTATTCGATCGAATGTTCAGCCATTATAGTAAGCTCGAGACCATTGTAAGGAAGGATCGTTTAATGCAGGTGGTGATATCAATCAGTTTCGTAAAAATGGGTGGGACTGCGCTACCTCGCACGGTGCTCCAAACCATGTCAAGTTTACTTAGATTTACGTCGAAACTCGGAGCTAGATGGATACATGTCACTGATTTCGAGTATCCGACAGGCTTAAGTGTCCAGGTAAATCGTAATACAGTGCATGGTCAATCTTGGCACCTTAAAGAACACAAAATTGTCTATTACAACTGGATTACGCTACAGGCCAGTGGACCTGTGAAAACTAGCTTCCCAGTTGTGGTCCAGAAGGAATATGCTCGAATGTGAACTGATAAATCGAGGTTGCGTAGGTTTCGGGGAAGCAAATTCATCCCGCATCTCATTCATGGGGGACGTGACAATGCATCCATCGAGATAAACTCTATCTTCGTCAAGCGCAAGATCAAATATGGAGGCAGGACTTTTGTACGTGGACACCTCGAGTGAGTGAGTAGATTCTTTGGCAAGGGATGGAACTTTTGTCTCCATTTTAACACTTCAAATTCATATGAATATCTGTGGACCCGACAGATACTGCACTTTCCCAACCCATGACTTTCGGTTAATTCGCCTCCCGCCCACCCTATGAGAGCCACTTTTGAAACGCTTGGGATGTGGAAATAAATACTCATTTAAGGTTCCATCATAACGATTAGTTTTTCAATCATTTTTTACCAAGCCATAAGTTCGTCGTTCACGAAATTTCAAATAAAATGTGTCGCGGTAGTAATGCAACCAAAGATAAGCATAATAATGTGTAACAATACTTTCGAATTTATTGCAAAATCACACTGATGCTTGAGAGTAAATGACATATTGCAGTCACCTGGTCACTGATTGTGCCTGGACCTTCTCATTGTCACCCACTTCCTGATTGGTTAGTCTCTTAATGTGCGTGTGGGGTCAAACTGCGTTAAAATTAGTAAATTGTGCTTGACATCTATTACAAACGGCTTCGTGCCTGCCGAGAAGAAAAGTGATATTTACTGTCCTGATGAAGGGCTAAACTGTTCAAGAATATGAAGCACCAGTTGGGGCAGTAAATCGGTCGTCGTTGAAGGAAGCGTTAAAACCATTCGTGAATTTTTCATTCTTCGAAAATAAGTCTCCCTTACTTAATGAGAGCACTTGAATTATACGGACTCTTGCGACTAAAAGTGGATGGATACTGCGAAAGCTCGGAGGACTGTTTCACATGATAACATCATTCTGTGGGCTATATTTGACAGTTGAGAATAGGGGTAAATTATTCATCTATTCACATAAATTTCTGTCAGGAGTGTAATGATGATTTGGGCACAGAAATCTTGGAACTTATTTGAAAATCAGCGAGAGGACAATTTGTGTCTGAAACCTGGTTAGGTGATTCTTCATGTGCTTAAGCTGAATGACAAACCACTAGCTGAAATTCGACTAAACAGTTGTTATGTTTCGAACAATACAATTAATATTAAGGAGGTTATGCAATCACTGTATACCTGTTTACTCCACAGTCCAGTAGAATTCGACCCCAACTACTGGTTCATTGTTACTTTAAATTGTTGTAGATACCACAGGGAATTATTTATGCTTCAGTGTTTTTTCCTAGTTGAAACGTTCTGCTTGTCAATAAACACGAGATAAGCACACAATAAATAATTTTTCATCCTTTCTGTAAGGACCGACAGTGAGCTAATATAGATTATGGCAACCGTACACAATTGAATTCTTTCGTTTATTAAACTTCGTTTCAGTCCCTATTCCCCCACCGAGACTCCGAACCGTTCGTTCTACTCTACTCGATTTCGCGTGTCATGTCAGATGCGGACGTAATGGTCCGTTAATAGGTCCTCCCGACCTTTTGACCGGCACGACTGATCGCCCCAAGGTGAATCGCTGTTACAAGATCAAAGCGACGTGATTTTACTGCCATAACATGATGAAACCCACCCGACATCCGGGACTACCGATGTGAAAACATGCGGTGGTGAGCGTGTATGCGACTACAGCCTCTTAGTTCCAACCTATCCGAGTCATTTTTCATCAGACTAATCAGTCGTTACCTGTAGTTGATTTAACCAGTCTGAATTACTAAGCTTTTTGCCGAGTTCATTCATCCTAAGCCCGATTGATTGCGACCTAAATCCGGATTATCACAAAGTAAGCCCGGAATAATTGGGGAAATGGTAATCATCCAAACAGTTCAGATGACAGCCTTAATTTGCTCTCACTTTTATGCCAATGTCGCCTGAGAGAAAATTAGTAGATCACTTCAATGTTTCTAATTGCAGATGTCCGTGCGTTGCGATTTACTACAAGAGTTGCGCAAGTCGCAAACTCCGAAGGTTGAATAGAGTCCCAGGTGATTTGTGCCCGCTTTTAAGGTGCTGACCCACGTGCGCAGTTGGCCACCAAGGTAACGTTCCAAACCTCAGCAAGATGAAGGCTGTAGGTTCCTTTTGGCTACTTCGGTTTAGGTTCGGCGGAGGACATGGTCTAGCCACTGTAGGCGACGTCTTTGAAGAAAAGAGTAAGGTCGTTCAACGTTTATAAAATGCTGATTCGGAGCGCCGTTTGAGACAATCAAAACACTTGAATTTTGCCGCATAACGGAGGCACCAGTGATCGAAAACTTTCGGCTGTTTTGTCATCGGGTTTTTCGTGTATTCGTAAGGACTGGGTGCACGAGGGCTCGGAACATGTACAACTTCGTCTGTAGCTACGATACCGTAACATTTTTGCGAATTTATAGCAAACGCGTCTTGGCGCAGTCTACATGAACACTGATGCCACCTGTGACACGCTTGGTTGGGTGATAGAAACCAAATAGTTGAAGTGATGCATCTGCTTCGTATTTTTGCATGTGGTGGATCTTGTGAAGTCCTGAGGAATTTAGTTTTAGAAGCGTTTATCTTCACACCAACAGACATGAGTGCGCGTGTAATCTAGTTTAGAGCGGCTGCACCGTTGTGGGTTACCATCAGTTGTCGGCAAGTTCGAGTTTAGTGAACCAACCATCGTGGCAAGTTGCACTACTCGAAAGTTGTTGAGAGCACAGGGCAGCATCCAGTCTACCGTGACAGAGGGGAGCATTGGAAAACCTCGGGGTCACGGCAGAACTCGGGGGATTCTTTTCCTTAGGCACAGACACGCACCTGTTAATGATTAGCATACTCCTAACAATCTGACGAACTTTCCAAGCATTCCGCCCCTTCGAAGTATGCTTCTGAGTGATAACCCGTCAGCAGAGTTGAATGCTGCACGGAAGTCGCTGGAGCATGCGGTGGTGAAGTTCTGGAACTTACATTGGTATTCCAGCACTCGGAGTAGCAACCTCTCCCTTGATGAAAGCCACATCAACACGACGCGATTGTGCGTTCAGATGAGCAGCAGTGTTTTGCCGGAAATGTTGCCAATAGCTTTATGTTGCATTGAAACATGAAGCTCCATACGAGAGCGGACCTCTGTGTGGTCCGTGTCATCGGAGTTTCCCGACATGCCGCTAAGGTGTTCCCGACAGTCCTTGGTCGATGACGACACATCAAGTTACGGCCGATTTCATGCTCCGCTCCACCACCTCGGAGGTGTTACATTAGCAAATGCTTTTCTGTTTTTATGAAATATTTCAGCATGTGATACCATAGCTCAACTGACCATTAAGAAACCATGGAAGCTGTCTCAGCCTCGGTAGGAATGACGAACAATGCACACTGACCGCGTCCAAACTGAGACGCGAACCCCGAACGAGCAATTTCGAGTCGAACGCCTTAGCCATTACGCTACCAAGTAGTCACTCAATTGTTTGTTCAAGTTCATCACGATATTTCACCTATCCGTCACTAAAATGCACGGCCACGAGTAGCTAGCGCATACCAATCCCTCCTTACTGACAGATGATTCCTCTGCAGTACGATGAAGGTTTTGATCCTAATTCCGGTAGTTTCATCCCAACTTTCGCAGTATGAGCAACGTGCTCATTCGAATTTTCCTGAGACACGTGCACTCCAGAGCATCCGTTATACAGAAGTCATCTAACAGTAGGGGTCGATCGCTGGCCGTAGCGGCCCGTGGCCGTGCAAATCGGCGACGGATAGGTGAAATACCACATGATGAATTTGAACAAACGGTTGTGACTGCCCAGTAGCGAATCGTTCGTCCCGGATTCGCGTCCCAGCTCGGGCGCGGTGGATGTGCGCTGCTGATTGCCCCTAACAAGGATGGAACAATTGCAGTGTTCCCATGGTTTCTTAGTGGTCAGTTGAGGGATGGTAATACCTGATGAATTATTTCATGAAAACATTCTATTTCCTACTACTACCACATATCTGTTTCTTGAAATCGGACATAGGTGGCGACCTGCAAACGTTACTAAGTAGTCGCCACTTTCAAATCGATCACCGGGGCCAAATGTCCCAAATGAGTGATCGTTATGGTCATCTGCTGGTCCTGTGCGGGCGTTCCAATCTCCCGCATCTAGGATGAAGTAGTGCCTTGAGATATGGCTGGCGAAACTCTGAATTTCGTTGTAGAAAGGATCTTCAGGGACTGGCCTAGAATGTTAAGCTGGACTGTAGACTAAGATGGCGACCACGTTAAATGGAGAGCTCTTGAGCTGTGCTGAGAGGATTCTTAGTGGAACATATTCACAGGAGTCCAAAGTGTTGGAAGATTAACATTTCATTGCGGTTTAAACACCGTGAAACTGGAGAACTGTCTCCTGGTCCACTGGTATATTTAGCATGTTGGACTTGACTAAGTCAGTTACCGGACCCGGGTATGCTTAATTCAGACAGACAAACAACATAAATCTCTCAATCACTGAATTCATGCATCGAAATGCACTGGGTACCGGTGTGCAGGAAAGCTTTGGCATTCCAACAGACAACACAGAATCGGGATCTTCTTCATTGGTTCAGATTTTCAGTTCGTAGTTGGGCCACTCCGTCAACTGAGACAGCCTAGGGTGTCGTTTGTCAAGAACACTGTACCCCGACCAGGGCGAACCGTAAACTAAATTCGTGAAACTTGGCAACAGTGCAGGAAGTAACGCCTAGAGTCGACGTAGCATTGACAGTCCAGTGTACAAAGAAGCACTACTCGTTGGGAGCCGCTGACCGACCAAACGGCTTATATGCCGCCGAGACGCCCAACACGTCGGTCATCTTAGTGTATGGTTGCCGTCATTCAGCAGAACTGATTTTAACCAGAAGACCTACGCAACCCTGCTGATTAAAGAAATTCTGCGGTATCCAACAAGTCTCATACACCCAACCGGAACTATTTGTCTTCACATTCTAGGCATTATCTCACCGAGGGATTTTTGTCTTGGTTCCCCTCAATCTCGCTTAGTCCGTCCACCAAGTGGTGGCCGCTGCTGCATGACCTCAAGTGGGAGTTGGGTGGTTGATGATAGCCGCGAAGAACGACACAAGCCAATTACCGCATATCGAAGTCATGCCCTACACCATTGAATGGTAATGGTCAGTCGGGGTTTAGTCTCCGATAGATGTGAACCACATGACCAGTCCCTGACGAACAAATAAGTGAAAGCGATTACGGTTCGACTCTCCGTATAATTGTGCTTCTTCAAGTTATATATCAAAAAATGACTTCGGGGAACTGTTCCCTGGTCCGTTAGTTACGTTAGGCTGAACTAGACGTGTTGGGGCTCCCACAACATTTCGGTTACGGTCTTGCGAAAACGATTACAAGGTACCAGGCTTTTTTCATACTTCTACTAAGGTGACAATATGATAACGCAAAAAGAAAAGATGGATCATGAATAGTCCCCAAGTCATATAGTGGACAGTTAAGCGTAGATATTAAACTCTTATTATATTGTCGTCAATACTGGTATTAGGTTGAGGGAAAACTCGATTTCGTTGCAGTGTTAGTCAATGCTAATTTGCTGGCAACACTATATACATTCAACTCATGTGCCTTTAAACAACGACGTTACTCTCGACACCTCTGAATGGAATTCGCTGGTGAAGTTACATACGTAGACCTACATTTGGGCCAAACAGAACTACTGATTTGAATCCTGGATCAACAAGGGGATGCTGACTGCATTTATCAGGACAAGCAGCTGCCACAAGTGCAGTGGTAAGGAACTGCGAATTTGGGCTACAAAACAACTTCACATTAGTCGTTCCGTTTCGAACACGCACACAATTGACGGAACTCGATGCAGTAGTTAGTGTCTTGAAGTTATTACCACAGCCAACAGCGCAACAATCAGCTGCAATAGCCATCGTCTTAGATGTGAACACCAGTGTCGTCATAGCGATGTATTTCTGTAAATGAGAGTCACACGCCAGTAGAACGCAAAACTCCTCGGCAATGCCTTTGGAAGAAAACCATCAGTCGAATTTCGATCCAAAAAAATCTTAGATAGCAGGCAGTTCTGTTTGTTTGTTTGTTTGTTTAGCTGGCTGGGCGCGTGGTTGCGCTACATGGCGAGCGAAAAAACGGCGGCTGTGACCGCAGTTGTCGCACCAAACTAATAGAAACAAGTGAGAACAAGTTGGGCTTGTGCGCGTGCCGCTAGGCAAATGTGTACAGGCATCAAATGGTTCGCACACTGTAACCTAATATGATTCGAAAGTGAAAAAGGGCACGAAGAAGACAGAATCCAGACGTGAATCAATCGCGCCAGTAAACAAAAGCAAACGCAACGGCGACAAGGATAGGCGGGGTAAAGTGAGAGGAGTGTGCGGATAGGACGATGCTGTTCCAAAAAGTGAACCGGAGCCTGCATCGTAATAATGCAGAGGAAAAATAAAACATCAGAACTTTTAGTACACGAGTGAACAAGGGCGGGATGGGAGCAGTCAAGTGAAGATAGGGGAATGGGGCCGATGAAGGAGACTGTTCAAACCATTTCATCATCAAGACCCTCGCTGAGTAGGAAGTTAGCAGCTGCGTCTTCGTTTTTCTCGCAAGCGTAGTAAGCCTGAAAGAGAGGAACCAGTACAAGTAGTATAAGTTGAGGCAATTAAACAGTTCAAGTGGCGTAATAAGGGACTGAGTGAACAGCGAAACAAAGTTGAACTAGTGGAACTTTGACCGAACCGTTAAATATTATTATTAAGAAAGGCGATGGGCCGCAGAACGATGCACCGTCTGAATGCTAATGAATTCAACCCAAAACCAACGCCCACCACACATTACACAAACCTAAGTATAGGTCATCTGCCTTTTGAACCTCGGTGAACAACGAGCCAGAAAGAGCCCTTCCCATCCTCCGTCATCATACCACCGACTCCCTATTCTGATCCATGATTTACCAAACACGAATACGCCCAATGTTGGAATCATTACATACAACGCGCAGTGCAGACACCGATTCCACTATGCACCGCCCAACGTGGCGTTTAGCTTGAAAAGGCCAGTAGCGCAGCATCACAAACAATTTTAAAAAAATGAGGGTGGCAGTAACGCACCAATAAATCAAGAAAGTCTCGCTGGTACACAAATTGATTAAGCGAGTAAAAACACTACAAATATACGAACAAATATTAAACAGGTCTTGTCGGATTGTTTCAACGCACATTTTTGCAGCCTTCCAAGCTTCTGCTGCCATGCACTAGCATATGCCAAATTGCAGTCTTCTGGCTCATTACCTCGTTTGGTTTGCTGAGACTCTATGTGGATCTACTATCCAAAAAGTCAATGTCTCAACTTCCGGCTTTCTCGTTTCCTCCCCGTATCGACGAATAGTGGGTCCCAGCAGCTACGAAACACGCCTCTTCGACTATACTGAGGAGCGAGACGTGATATAAAAAATCGCGACTTGCTTGGGTTGTGAGTTTATGCGAACCTGATTGTCAAACATGCAAACGAGGCCGCAGCACTGTCAGAATCTGGATCAACTATGGCGTTTCGTAGAATTCATCGAAAGTTAACTTTGGCTCCTGCTGCCCAGTCGGTTCAGTTCACTTTGGATAACCATTAACGCTGCACCAACGTGCTACCTTACCCCAACATCTGCCATAGTAGGAAAAGACGCAGAATAATGAGAGATCTATAGTAGGATCGTAAGCTGGAAAACTATAGACTCAGAACGCAGGAGCGCCATTTACTGCGACACTGAGCGACATCACCGGGAGACAATTCTCTATGAAATCACAGTGATGTGAAATACTTTACCCATATATATATATATATATATACATCACTCATTCACGTTTGACAAAGAGTCCTAGTTTGGATCGAAACGTCACGATAAACGTATCAACTCAATGTACGCCTCCTCAACTGTATTATATTTATATATAGTATATATAGTGTATATATATCATACTAAAACACGTTGAAGTGTCTTCCGAAACCTTTGTTCCCCAAAAGTGTCGATTGGTCTTCTACAGTAAAACTCCCAATGGACGTTGTTGTCAAATGACGATCAAGTAGTTCCAAGAAGCCGAGTACTAAGCTAATAGAAAGCCACAACGGAGCAAGTACCACGTTTGGTAGTGAAGTACCATCCAAAACACTTTCACGTAACTCTGGTCAGCCCCGTCACCTTCATCCAATAAATGCTTCTAATTTTCGGTTAATATTACATACTGACTGTTATAGAAAATGTCACTCAATGTTCAGATAGCATACTAACGTAGAACCATATATCAACGTCTCCAACCAGTAACAATCCTCATCTCTAGGACCCAAACCAGGAAGTCGGAAAGCACCAACTGAGGTTAAAACCGAAGCTAACCTCTTCATATCTCTACACCAAGCCATAGCCTGATCGTCACATCGCTTTTTCTGTCCTTGTCCAACAAGTGCAAAAAAGCACGAAATGGTAGACGATGGACAGACATATGCAATGTCTTCAAGCCACTGAAGGCGACGTAAAGCGACCATCTAAGTCAGAGGACGACTGTCTGCGCGCAAACCACAACGACCCACCACGTCATCGCTCACCCCATGTTCCCACCAGACACGAGGAATGCCTCGGAGACATTGGTGGTCGAACACAGAAATTCACCAATCATGCTCAACGCGGATAGACGAAGTCTCGCAACCGTAAAGCAGAAAACTAAAAACTGTGGCATTGTATACCTTTCCATTCAAGGAAAGCCGGATGTCATGGCGGCGCCACAGGTGTCGTGCGTTCGCGAAAGCTGGTCTGATCTTTGCAATTCTTGATTTGGCCTCCTATCCAACACCTCCGCCAGGTGTGACCAAATTCCCGAGGTAATTGAAAATATTGACTACTTCTAATCGACCATCACAAAGGGTGAGTGCAGGTATAGGTTGCTGCCAGACTTGAACAAGTGCCTTGCATTTTGAAGGCGAAAAGTATATGCCGTACCTAGAGACCTCAATCGCAACGCGGTCCAACGCTCGTTGAATTGCCTATGGACCGCCACTCAGCAAAGCGATATCACCAGCATACTCTAAGCCAAAACTGTGTTCCCTGGGGAGAAGTTAACTGCACCGTCTGAGGGGCTCAGTAAAGTGTTCTCTGGAACACTCTCTTGAAAAAGTTGAATAGAGATGGGCACACAAGGCATCTTTGCGTACTCTACTGAAGGCGACGAAGAATGGTGAAAGTTGGCCATAAACCCTGACTCTATCAGACCTATGACAGTACAGCCCTTTGACGACCGGCACTTACTTGTCATGCACTCCATTCCTCAACAAACACTGTCATGGTGCACATCTACCAACAGAGTCAAAAGCTGTGCGAATGTCCAAGAACAATGACTGCTGGCCTTTGGAAGCTAACCGCCGCTCTAACAGCTGTCGGACGGTGAAGATTTGGTCGACGCATCCACGACCAGCGCGAAACCCAGCCTGTTCATCACGAGCTTGCCCTTCACGCGTGCTGTACAACCTGTGAGGAATGGCAGACAAAAACAGCTTTGATGCTATTGGGATTAGGCTAATACTCCTATGGTTAGCGCAGTCGCCGTGCAAGCCGGTTTTGAAAACGGGGACAATGATCGACTCCCCCACGAGGGGGCATTTTCGCAGTACCAGATCTTCGAGAACGAAACTGGAATTGCTTGGAACAGTTCTATTCCTCCTTCTTTAAATACAGCTGGAGTCCGGCGCTTTACAACGTCCATAGGCTCGCATTTCTTTGAGGAACTCCGCCTCAACGAGTGGATCTGGTGTAGCAGGCCCCCGGACGCTTGCCGGAATAGCTTACGAGGGGCGGTGACGCTGAGGGCCAGCTAAATTGTGCCTGAAAGTGTTCCGTCCAGCGTAGAAGACATCACTCATGATTGTGGATAGACGAGCCACCAGCTTCACAGATCGTTTTGCTTGCATCTAATGTTTTCTTATCGGTAGGTCATATGAGGTGAAAGACGTGACCTTATTCAATTAGAAAAAGCCATTTATATACACAGAAGCATAACACAATTATCAAGGATCTGAAAAATTCAAGAGGTTAGGAATCATTTTCATAAGCAGAGCGAGAATGAAAACTAAATCTAAGTATTTACATGAAACAGAAACAAAATTCATATTTTGAAATACAAAATATTTACTTGAATAACAAGTTCCTCAGGGAAGCCGAGAGCTTTAAGGCGATCAATAGCTGCACGTTCTTCAACGGTCATTGTGAGAATGTGATGCCGTGGTTCCGGACGTCTGCCTCCAGGAACAGGCCCCTCCGCAGATTCGCGGCTCTCAGCGTCTGCAGACTCCGCGGAAATAGGCGCGTTGAGAAACTCCAAAAATTCTTGTTCGTTTTCCTGAATCAACTATTAGACGCAGGTTCATTAAGTCAATGTGGGATTGAAGAGCACGTTGGCTGCCAAATTATGCTATATGAACTTAAAATTCCAGCTTAGATCCCAGTTTTCATTTCAAATCAGTGCTGAATAAGATTTGCAACACCTTGATAACCATCACTCAGAAATCCAAAATATAAACAATACCTGAAAAAATTACAGCGAAACACTGTAAGCAGCGGTCTCCTCCCATGTCATTCACATTATGAATATCCAGATGGCTAGAATAAGTCAGAACAGTTTGGTAACTGTAAGTTGATGACAACAGTCTATTGTCATCTGTCTACACAATCTAGTCATCATCGTCACTGTTGTTCAGAACTGAACATGAGAAGCACTAACGATTACTGTTCTACTCAGTTACACGTTGCGAAAGAATGGACATGTAAGGTAGGCAAAGAGTGGACACATACAGGAACGGGAAGAGAACAGAACGCTTTAGCACCCATCACATGGAAATGCGCAGTCTAACTGTACGAAAGCACTTTCTGAATCGTTTTCATTTGATTGGAAGTGAAAACACCATTTGCTGCCACATCCCCCAGCCCTCCAGACAAATTGTTCATGAACCTTTGGATCTCAACCATTGAGGAAACTACTTCCCTAAGTTCTTCGCACATTTTCTCATCCCACGCTTCCGCGTCCTCTGTCAACCTCTACGTGGTTTTTTCAGCCCGCGGGGGGAACAGAAAACGGGACATGGCATGGCTAACGAGGACTTCCCAAACACAGCCGAGCACTAACCAACGAGGTCTAAGTAGAAGCTTATCCGAATCATTGGGAGCGAGAATGGATGGCAAGTATACTTAAGAATCATATGGTGACTGGTCGAGAGTTTCTCTGTCGGACACGATTACCAAATACGCACACCTGACGAACACCAATAACCGCAAAACCGGCCGTGCTTCCGGGGAAATTTTGTTTACCCATTCGTAAGCGAAACATACTACTGAGAAGTCTACCGAGCTTAAAACAGTATACTTTCTGACCCAATACAAGATTTCTAACCTCTCGCGCTTCTCACTCGGTTATTACATTCCATGTTAGAAGCAACAAGCACACATCAATGATCAGAAGCCTCCAGACAACAAACATACTTAAAATGCAAACTTATTGTCTCGCAGCCACATAACAGAACTGAGCGAACCGCGCTACAATACACACGGACATCCAACTTCCGCGAAACATTTCTCTCTCACTCAACCTGTCTCTCCTGTCCCAAAGCAAATCTTTTTGCCACCCTTGTTTACTAATAATATCCCCGCTGATAACACCCCAATATTCGCAATGGTTCATTGTCCAGGGTTTCAACCGGCCAGCTTACACAGTCGCAAGCCTCATCAGCCTCTGAATCTTGATTTCTTCAGTGTGCGCACTCTCACGCAAGTTGACCAACAGCCATGTTTAGCTCGGACAGTGGACTCACTTTCGATTGATGTCTGCTGCATCAGTGAAATACGAAGTTGTGATTCTAGTAGAGTGAAGTACTTTAACTAACTGCGCCTGATGTCTCATCCAGACATTTTCCGTACACTTCAGGAGAAGAAGCACTTTACTCTGTGGATCATCGCGGTGTAGCAACAGTCTTAAATGAGAAGGATGAACCGGCCCTTTAATATCGGATCCCGGTTAACAGTCTCCTGTGCGCCGTGACACTGCAGGGATCAATCGGCGTAAGCCCCAACTGACTGCAGCGCTAACACAGAAAGTTTTACGATGATCTCGTCGCTCTTGTTCGGATAACAAAGGGTCTGTCATTGTAGTGACTGCAAGTAATTTTAATGCACGAATTCAAAAACTTGAGCATCGAAAGCTTGTTTAGGTGAGCGCTGCACCTGTCTTGCTCGGCGAAAAGATAACGGGGAAAGACTTCCCCCAATCCTATGTAGACAAAAATTTATTTCTACCTATCACAAATTTCCGACACAAATTGCGTGCTCCAACCCGATGGGTAGTCTGAGTTAGACGTACCATACTGCAATAAGCTACCGCGGGCGCTAGTGCCTAGGACAATAGATCGGACTGGATCGCATACGTCGAATCGCATAATGCGTTAGTTTTATTGCGATCTGTGCGTCAACTCAACATCAGCATCATCATCGTTAAACAGCAAGGCAAGCCTCACTGTCCCCTGACTTTTCCCCAGAGCAACAAGTTTCTATAAAGAGTGAATATCTAATAAGAACGGGAAATGGACCTACACAAGCAGGAAAAGATAAGATGCCGCCGCAGAAAACACAGAATATAGTCTAACTGTAAAAACGCACACTTTCAATCACTGTGAATCGATAGAAAATGACAACACGACTGACACCGTTCACGGCTCATTGCCATATCCCATCGACGCAGGCTCCAAACCCAAAGGGCTTCGAACGTCCGACTGATTCGGTTGATCACATTTATGAACAGAAAATGTGATGAACAGCGATTGAGAGGAGCAGTGGGCTTAAATTAAGCAGGCAACGACTTCGGCAGCAGATTTCCCATGCACTTTATTGCAGGCTGGCCAACAGACGTGTTTGGCTCTGACAGTGGACTCACTTTTGATTGATGTCTGCGGCGTGAGTGAAACACGAATCAAGGATTCGAGTAGAGTAATTTAACTAACTGCGCCAAACGTCTCGTCAAGATATTTTCTTCGCACTTCGGCAGCTCAAGCTGTAAGTCAGCGTGGTGTAGGAATAGTCTTGAGTGAGAAGGCTGAAGCAGCCCTTTTAGATTGAATCCCAGTCAACAGTCACTTGTGTGCCATGAGACTGCAGGGATCAGTCGGCA
>LUCM01005268.1:0-25938 GCA_008360955.1 Fasciolopsis buskii | reverse complement strand
GGCCAGGTCGAGGTTGCATCGACCAAATATTCACTCTTTGGCAGATACTCGAAACGCGCCACACACCGGCGCCCTACGATCGTAGTCTTCCTCGACTTGAAAGGTGCTTTCGACTCCGTGGATCGACCAGCACTACTATGTGCTCTCCACCGGAAGGGTACGCCAGAGAAGTTCGTGAACCTGTTGTACTCGCATACCTACGGTCGCGTGAGGGTACACGGTGAACTACCAAATTTATTCTAAACGACTAATGGCGTTCAACAAGGGTGTCTCACCTCTCCAGTCCTGTTCAACTTCGACATGGACGAGGTAATGGGGGTGTATGAATCGACCTGGGAAATGGTGAGCTGTGTGACCTAGACTACGCAGAAGTTGTGCCCGTTCGAGTCTGCGGACCATGTGCAACGGGCACTAGATGGACTCTCAAGATCAGTTGCTCGGTTCGACATGTGATTTGAACCTTCAAAGTGAAAAGTGCTGTAACAGGACTGGGCGACAGCAGTGCCAAATCTGGTATTGGATAGAGAGGAACTAACGATTGTGGACCGTTTCACATACCTTGGTAGGTGCGTGTCGAACGATGGCAGCTCGACAGCGGAGGTAAACACACCTATTTCGAAGGCTCGAGTAGCTTACGTTGGACTGAACCACTTGTGGCGTCGGCCTGATATTTCACTGAAGTTGAAAGGTCGTGTGTACTGTGCTGCAGTGCGTTCAGGTTTGTTGTATGGTTGCGACACGTGGAGTATGCGTATGTGAGATGTTCGTCGGTTGGTTTTCGACAACCGATGTTTACGTAGTATGGCTAGGGTTGGATGGAGTGATCGGGATGAGTAATGTAGAGATTACGAATCCAGTGTTAGGTGCCGATTCTGAGAACACGTTATCTGGACGTATGAAACTTAGAAGACTACGCTGGTTGGGTCACGTGTTGCGTACGTCGAACACTCGTCTACCATACCGTGCCTTATTTTGTGTTCCTCCTAAGGAGTGGAAGAAGCCATGTGGAGGCCAACAGATGACGTGGCAACGTGGGATGACAAAATGTACAGCGAAGATGGTTAAAGTAGGTGTCTCACGCCTTCGTGGTTGGGGTCCGAAAGGCTCGTCGACTTGCTGGCTGGAGACACTGAACGATATGACAATGAACCGTGAACAGTGGCGATCGTGTTTTCATTTTCTGTCGAATCAGAATGATTGAAAACACGTGCGTTTGTACAGTTAGACTGTGTTCCATGTGTTTTCTGCAGTAGCGTCTTATCTTTTCCCGCCTGTGTATGTCCACTCCCTGTTCCCGTTGAATATTCACTCTTTTTATATAAACGTGTAACTCTGGGGAAAGGCAGCGGTCAGCGAGGCTTGCCTTGGTGTTTAACGCTGGATGATGATGATGATAGTGATGTAACCCGGGCCAAATCCGGGGATCTAGTCAGAAGAGGTTGCTTCCGCTTTGCCAGGCAGAAATCTTGCTGCGCCACATCGACTGACAGCATGGGCTGCTTTGTCTTCTGAGGTATGCGGGAATTATCTGGATGGGATTTCAAATGCGGCCGGTTGAATTAAACTATTCAGGCCATTATGTGTAGGCAGACAGAAAAAGAAACGGTTGGAGTCAGCAGTCAGTTTGAATACAAAGGAATTCAAGGCAAAAACATTGGTAAGCGGCAGCTCACTGTCATCGTGCCCATTAACGCTCCTTATCTAGTGAAGCCTTATGCGATTCTACACCGCCCCGAGTTTTAAGGTTACGTTTGGTGGTTCCCCCCTCCCAAGTAGTAGGTCCTAGTGGGTATGAAATGTCTCCTCCACTGCATTCATGCTTCAGGGATGCCGTAAATATTCGGCACTTCACTCTCCATTGGTCATTGCCAACAAATTAAATCTTACTTGATGTTCCCTACGTACATCCCCGTTTGCAGTGTCTTTGGTTACGTGGTCTACCTTTTTATTGTGAATTACTTAGTTCAATAAGAAGACGGACAGTGTGCGACTAGGAAGCTGATAGGAGGGAAGCTTCTCGTAATTTTTATGGTAAATACATTGGTGGCTTTATTGTCTGTATTTCTATTACAATGTAAGAGAGTGATCAAGCCGTTAGTATCACGTCAGCGAACCACGAAATTGGTGATCGTGTTGTCACTTCCTGTCGCACAACAATGACTGAAAAAAACATTTGTGCAGTTAGACCGTACTCACACAAGTTCGGACTGATCAAAGAGCGTTCACGCCATCGATTCTGGTTCTGAGTTATATCTTTGTGTCCCTAACCACCGAAAGTGCTACTAACTGAACTCAACCAGAAAAAAGGAAAGCACTAATCGAGGTGCACGTTGACGCCAGCTTTCCTACACCGCTGCAAATCATGACCTGACTGTCATGTCGTTTTCCCCAGCCTTGCTAAGCGAATTCAAAATAAGCACGGTAGGCAGAAAAGGGCAAAAACGTGTCCAACCAAATGAAGTTGGTCTAGAGTCACTATCTCGACCATAGGGTGAATATCAGCACTCAACACCTGACAACGCTCCTCGCTATTGTTCACCTATTTTAGACCAATGATTCGGAGGCAAGGATGATCACGTGCGGAAATTCGCCGGGAATAACCAACGCCAAGACAGGATTCGCAACTGCGGCCCGAGAAAAGATTTAGCCTGGTGACCCTCAAAACGAATGCCTTTTCTTCCAGAAGTATTTCCTGTTTGTCTAGTCTTCGTAGGTCGTAAAGATCCGTCGTCCTCGCAACTTCGGGTCCGCAGGCGAAATTCGCTGCCAAATGCATCGCCTGCTTAATTTGATCCCACTGATCGTCTACATTGCCACTGGTCGCAGTTCTTAGTTCCTCGGACAGTCTCTGTTCGTAGCTATTACGAACAGCCGAATCAGACAAACGTTCGATAGCCAATCGGATTTGTGGCCTGCGTCGATGGCCATTCAGCTGCAGCAAAAATCGCATTAAAACTAACGCATGGTCCGATTCGACGTACGTGGTCCAGTATGATCTACAGCTCTGGACAGAACTGCGCCAACTGTAGCTAACTGCGATATGGTCAATCTGACTCAGTGTACCTGTCGAGTTAGAACGCCACATCCCTGTGCGACGCGAACTGTGTCGGAAATTCGTACTAGATAGGAATAAATTATTGTCTGCACAGAATTGGGAAAGTCTTTCCCCGTTGTTTGTTCGCTGTGCAAACAAGGCGCATCGCCCACCTAAACAGGACTCCGATGCACTCAATTTTTCAAATTGTGCATTAAAGTCACCTTACGCTACTACTACATGATGTCACAGCGTTGCTCTTCCCCGACCAAAGAGTGACGTAGGTCATCGGTAAATACCGTCTTTCTCCATATCAGTGCTGAGTCTGTGGAGCGTATGCCAGAGTAACAAATAACTACGCTTAACCTACCTAATACTTGTCGGACGCCATGAGACTGAAAGGCCCATCCATGTCTCGAGTGCACATTAAAGCGACTGTTGACTGGTATCCATCTAAAAGGCGGTGTTAGCTTCTCACTTAAGACTATTCCATACACCGATGACCCTACAGCTTGAGCTGCTTGTCCCTGAAAGTGCGAAAGCATAAAATATCTTTGAGAGACGTTTTGGCGCAGTTAGCTGATATTTACATCTATCTCGAATCCTGAAGTTCCGTGTTTCACTCACAAGAGACAGTCATAAGCTGATAGTGAAGTCTACTGTCAGAGTTAATAAACGCCTGCTTGACCAGTCTGCGTGAGAGTGCCGACATTGAAGTAACCCAGATGCAATGGCCTGACGAGGCTTGAGAATAATAGTGAGCTAAGACAGACGAAAACCATCTACTACACTACTTGAACAATAAACGTTGGAGCATCGGCGTGTTATAATGAATACTATGGTAGGGTCAGAAGGGGCAAACAGATTGGGTTGGAGACAAGAGATCAGGTTGAATAAAGAGGAATCTGAGCAGTCAGCATTACTTATCACTACCCACGCACCTGCGCTGACCTGCAATGGCAGCGCGTCCTGATTACCTGCGCGACGACCGACCCGCCTAGGAATTATTTGTAGGCGTTGTAACTCATGAGAAATAGTGGATCGGGTACTGCTAGCGGAGTCCAACGCTCGCCTCGCGCCCCCACTACAGCGAACACCAGTCCAGGTTCTCAATCAAGCCTTGTTCTGACAAGACCTGAACGCGCAATCAGCGGAATTAGCCTGAGTGGGCGCCCATCTACTTGGATCAATTATTTTTCCACTCGTTTTTACGACTGAGCTGCTAACTCAGATCAACCCCCGACTTGGAGGACCAGGAAACTACTTCGTCAGGCCTCTACCCATTGACCTTCCAGGCATGATTGGATCTTCCGCTTGAGATAAGCCATCCTGTACAGCTCGTTGGATCATGGAGGCACGCAAGTCGTCACAACACGTCAAGGTGTAGTCTCGTTGTGACCGGTGTCCGGGTTACATCAGTTTTCCACCCTTCACCAGGCACTTGAAAGGCTTCCCACACACCCTCGCGTGATAATCGTGGCTTTTCTCGACTTGAAAGGCGCTTTTGACCAAGGTGATCAAAGAGCGCTATTCGGCTTACTTCCTCGGAGAGGCATGCCACCGAAGTTCGTGAATATGCGTATGATTACACAGCGAACTATCAATTTCACTCAAGATCAATGGTGTTCGACAAGGGCGCGGCATTCGGTTACTAGTATTTACTTTCGTCATCGACGGCGCACGCTTCAGGTCATCAAAAAATAAACGTCAAACTGGCAAATGGATAAAAATTACGTGAACCGAATTACGCAGACGACTTTGTGTGCTTGTTCGAATGTCCGGAACGTAAGCTAGACAGAATCAGGAAGGATGTAGTCCCAGTTACTCAGAATCTGATACTTCACGACGGGGGACTAACCATTGCTGACAGCTCCAGTTACCTCCGCAGCTGTTCAACTGAGAAATGATAGTAAAGGTAAATAGGCACACATCCAAGGCCCGAGTGGTGTACACTGGATTGAAGTAATTGTGGCTCCGATCTGACATTCAGCGAGTTCAAAAATCGTATGCAGTGTCGCTGTGCGCTCAGTCCTGTTGTATGGCTGCGGGGCGTGGGGTTTGCGTTTCAAGCACGTTCGTCGTTTAGAGGCTTTTGATCACCGATATGCATAGTATTGCCAAGATTGAATGGGGCAGCCGCGTGAGCTGTGCTGAGGCTGAAAATGGAGTATTTTGTATCGGCAGCAAGCGCAAGACTTTGGTGTCTGGGTAAGGTGTTGCGAACAGCGAGCACAAATCTACGGTAGCATGCTACTTTGCGTTCCTTTCATGGAATGGAAAGACCCATGTAGCAGTGTAGAATGACAAAATGTACAACGAAGTTAGGAAAGTAAGTGTCTCACGTATTCGTAGTTAGGGGCCCGAAAATTCCTCAGCCGGCCGATCGGAGAAAAGAATATATCGGCGAACTGTGAAACGGTGACGATCATGTTGTCACCACCGAATCAGGTGAGTCAGCAATCGGTTTGTATTTCACGTATCTGCATCCCTGGAGTTCTCTCCCAAGCGCTCGTGCGTGCGCTCCCCGCTACAGCGGGACGTGGATTTGTTCTTCCATGTCGCTCGCCCAACGTTGACCGCCCAGCGCCGCTGCCACTTGCATGTTGCTCATGCACGCTTCATCCCCATGCTCCTGCCAAACATACTCAGCTGGTTACATGCTCGACTGACTTTCCGTTGTGTCGGCCGAACGTCCGAGTTGTCAGTTCCACACGCACATAGAGGAGTAAGTGACGCACAAGTAGTCAAAACGGTTGAAGAGAAGGAAACGTAATGAGATTTCCGTTAAGACAATCGGTCTTACACAGCCTACCTTGTAGTGGCTAGTGTAGCTCGCCTCGCCGTTTAATGCCGAGGTAATGATGCTTGCTGGATCGTTGTTAGGGTCTGCTACACAGTCGCAGCCGGAAATCATGGCCCTAAATTTCGGCGGGATACAAAATCACATGAGATCGAAGTTGATTAGGCGTGGTAGCGACCGATATGGTCTCAATTTACTAGCGGCCAACTTTATTAAGACGGCCGCTCCCCCATCCGCAACTTAGGGACGCACTGGGCAGCACACGGATCAGCTGGTCCGGTATACCGAAAACTCGGGTCCTGTAATTGCCGCGTTTCTGAATGGAACCCTGCATTTTGCTTAATCCTGAGTAACCTCGTCGCGGAACGATCAAGCTGAAAAACGGCACTTCACCTTACGACAGCTCGGACCGCCCTTGTACTCGCAACTCAGTTGATGCGTTCACACCTGGTAACGAAACGCTGCGTTGGTGGCTTAGATGAGGCAGCCATCAGGGCTATCCATGTTTAATGACCAAAATTGCATCCTGCCCGTTTTCGTAGGATAGCTAAGAACTATGTTGAGTATGAAAATTTCCGGGGATACGTGTGCATTTGGTACGCTGAGCGCGAAGTACCATTGTCACATCTCGGTGCTGTAAATCGGGAGAATCACAGCAGTTGCGCCAGGGTTGCTGGTTCAACCAAAACCACTAAATTAGGTATGAACCATCAAGAATAAAGTTTGTTATAAATTGGTTCGCTACTCGGTCATAGATCATGACAAAATGCAGTAGAAAGACTAGCAGCTCTGAGTGAAATGAACTTCAGTGGATGAACCTTCAAACAAGCATTCAAAAAACCAAACGTTAAGGGAATTAACCTTCGCCGCGAATCGCCTCCACGCAACATTGTGTTACGTCCGACACCGAAAAGACAGAATTAGTAGCGGGCGCTGCACGATGCTAACGTCAGTGAACCGATTACTGGAAATTCAAGAATTAGTGCGGAAACGTCGGCATTCAAATAGGTAATTAGTTTTCATTTACCGGAGGGTGGCCCTAAGCAAAAACATTCCGAACCGTCTATAGAACAGTAGCACGTGAGGCAAGCAATTTGGGAATTCAGACAGCTTAAATGTATGTGAAACTTCGCTTGAATGACTTACTCGAAGTAAATCTGCATTTTCTGATCCGATCTGATGTATCAGTTGTGGCAGAAGCTCGGGATTCGCTTGTACCAGTGCGCGCATTTGCTGGAACTGCGGTAAACTAGCGAGCGCGGCAATAGGATTATCTGATGAGGGTGACTCAGGTGTTGACTGTTCTTCCCCTGGAGCATCCTGTGACACAGGTTCGGTTGCTGTTCTTTCCGGAGCTGAAGCATGCTCTGCAATCCCAATATTTGGAATGTTGCCCGAAAGAAGATATTCAACAGCTCTGTCAGGATTGTTGAAACTGGCTCGCAGCGCCCGCACAACCTAAGGACGTTAACTATCTACGGAAAAGAGCTCACCATAGATCTTTCAAATCCCATACTAATTATTTCTTGCACAGAACGTTCATACTCCGCCCCGGTAACCAGCGCATTCTCACCCCTGATCCCTTCATTCGCCGTTACAGCTTGTGTGACCGAGGCAGTTGTGGCGGCTGAAGTATCCGGAGCTGGTACGGGTTCAGTAGTAGCTTCGGGTTGAGCAGCAGGTTTAGGTGTAGGGGCGCTCGCCGTTTCAGGTGGCTTCTCAGCAGGGGGCGATGCCTCCTTCGGTGGTGGTTTTGATACAGACATGACAACTATGAAACCCTTGTCCGAAACGTTATATTCCTTGAGGGCCTTATCATCCTGCATGACTTTCCCTGTTGAAAATAGGTTGCCATCTTTGACCTACTTACCAGAATGAATCAACTTCTGGGACGAAGCACTAAATTCGCTACCCCTTTCTGATTCAATTTTTTTCTTTACTTCTCGAACCTAGAAGGGCGTATTACACGACATACTAAAAATACCAAATCATCCTCCTGCAAATCCAATTGGAAAGTTTGCTGCTTTAGCGTTTTAAACGTGACCTTCATGGCTACCGCAGTATTAGTCACAGGACGGTAGAACAACCCGCCCAGCGGGAGAGAGACACAGTGCCGAGCAAAACAAATAAGTATGTAGCTGAAGTGTCTTGGTTTTTTTAGTTGTATACGCTGATATCCCTCACGCCTTCGCAGCTCGCATTGTAAACTGAGCGCTGATGCTTAAAGGCGTCTTGCGCCTTACTTGGGGCGTGATAATTTTGAGATGAAATGAAATGTACTGCATCTCCCCGTGTCATAGACCTGATTGGCAAGGAGCACAGAGGAATGGATAGAATACTGAAATTTATGATAAATTTTTAACGGAAGCCCTCAAACGAAAGATCTCCAGTGAATTCACTGCACTGTAATCGTAAAAATGTGAGATGGCGATTCCGTGTATGAAGATAACGACCCTAAACTCTGACTTCGTTTATCCCTCGGGTTTGACTTAGGACTTTCTCGGAGTTTTTAGAAAAGAAACATGATTTATGAGAGTTTTGGTTCTACTTCATGGAATAACGGGTCATTGCTTCATTCCGTGTTAGTACGGAGCATCAGACGGGAAATTAGTTTCGAACATCCACATCGTCATTAAAAGTGACAAATGCAAGAAGGTGTCGGTGAATTGCTTCGATATTGAAAGCACGAGGCAAACAAAACAGAATCGGAGTAGCAGACAAGCCCTTTGCATGACATCCAGGAAACACGGAAAAGAGAGCAGTAAGACCGACTTTCGTAATGCAAATCCCGCATTACGCACGCGTGTCTTAAAGCATTTTGACTACTTGTGAGTCACTTACTCCTCTACGTGCGTGTGGTATACTGACAACTCAGACGCTCGACTGATACAACGGAAAAACAGTGGAGCATTTAACCAGCCGAGTATATTCGACGGGAGCGAGGGGGTGAAGCGTGCATGAGCAACATGCAAGTGGCAGCCGCATTGGGCGGTCAACATTCAGTTGGTAAGGAGAAACGAATTCACTTTCCGTTACAGAGGCCTGCTCCTAGAAGACTGTCGGAAAAGGGCTTCGACTGGGACCGCATAAATCATGCCGAAACTTTTGGATGTCCTGCTGCCATGGCATTCCTGGAGAATGAAAAATTTTGTCACTCATTTAGTGGTCCCAAGGGTTGTTGCTGTTGGGAGCTGGTCGTTTTCCGGACACCCAACCTGTGAAACATCTTTGGAAAATAAACGCAAATTTTATCCTTTAGCCTTTCTGTGCCCGCAAACCGCCGCAGCTTGAGGTGTCGTATGTAAACGTAGCCGTGGGTGGCCGAGAAATGATTAATGGGTTCAGCCAGTTCGTAATCAAAAGGCGAGTGATGCCCAGGAAACTATGCCAGTTTGGTTTTTGACACGCCCATGGACATCCATTCAATAACACTGAAGAAGGTCGCGGACACACTGACACACATCTTGCCCGGCGTTTAACCGCAGAAAACGTTCCGTCACTAGCATCGCCGAGGCAGTCGCACCGAAGTATGCTGAAAATAAGTTGCAATGGTGAGGTGCCGGCACCACCGGCGTTGGACGGCCATGCAATGCGTCGCAAAAAACTGCATTCTGCGACTCCATGATAGGTATGACCCCTGAGTTTAACGAGATGTTCTGTCGAAATTGGTCGGTATCAGTGTTCATCACCAGGGCCCGTGCCCTCGCAACGAGGTCGATACTTGGTGTCGGAGAGTATCCTCTACAAAGATTTGGTTGTGAACGTGTACTAAATCTATGCGGTCGAAGACTATGGGAACAGACAACGATGACCTGAGGTCGTGCATATGAGTAATCGAGGTCCCATCGCGAACGGTGACTCTGTAACGTTCCCTGTGATCTCCAAATGGTCACCAGTTGCCGTAGGACCTAAGAACCGTACCCGGAGCTAGGCGACGAGGCCAGCTAAAAGTCGGGGGCTTGTAATCTCTATATGGCGGCTTATCTTTGTGATGGCGGCAGGAAGTGGACCGGTGTGTCCCAGTATGCTTCGGTATTCGGAAGGCAGTTCACTGTGTGGCATTTGTTCTGGTGGTTCGGTTTGCTGGGGAGTGACTTGATTGTTGACGGCGTATAAGCTGATCAAACTCAGCAACAGTTGACGGTTATCTATTTTTCTGCACCGAGCATCGACTAGAAGGTCGAAATGCAGTAGACGGTCTATGAAAATTATAGGGTATGGGACATCGGCGACGATGAATGCCAAATGAGATGCATAGTTCAGACCTATATCGGGGGTTTAGAAATGAAGCAGTTTGCAGCGTCTCTTCTTAGGCAGCGGTCGAATTAATTAAGTCAAATTGGATTAAATGAATCACAGCTCCTGTATCCACTAGCGGCAGTCACTGTCTTTTCGAGCCATAAGCGTCTAGAGGGCGATGATTGGTAGATAAACTATGGTCATGTGTCGCATCCACGAGCCAGGAACCTAGTTTCCCTGGTTCCTCTCTTGGGAATGTGCGCCCGGGGCACATATTTTGCCAACCCCCAAAGCAGTTATGGTACGTGCAGTAACATTCCAATAATCCAGGGATGGTAGCTTTAGTAAGAAGCTACTGAGACCGCATCGAAGTAGGCTGAACTGTCCTCGTGGCCAATCTCTACCCACTGCTTGTCGTACTAAAGACGCATGGACTCCGTCAACATGGCTGATAATTCCTTCCTTGCAGGTTGGGATGAGGCTGTGGAGGACGGGAGTCTTTAGTGTTGAGATACTTGAGCTGTAGCGCAACATGATATCATCAGCGATTTTGCAGTCTCCTTTAGTGAATTCCTACGGGTATCGCTAGGCAAGGAAGGTGGCCACGGTGGGAGCCGCTGGAGCTGCAATTCTTTTAGCATTCGATCGTCGCCGAATGGATCGCCTCCGGAGATAAAGAAAGATACAGAAAGGATTGGAAGCTTGAGAATACATAATTAGTGTGGGCCATACCTAATCTTTATGTTAAAAATACAAAAGCAAATAAAATCGAAGAATAGCAAGTTGTTGCGCAAAAACAAGGGAAATAAAGGAAAAAAATTTGAGTGGGCCGCGGAATACCGATGACAAGATTCTTCTGATATCTACCGATGTAAGCATTGCGGGAGACGTCAAGAGGCTTAAGGAGTGGAACTGTGAAGTAACTACCTGGAATGGCCAAAATTCGGTCAGCCCAAACTCCGATTATCTCACAGATTGCCGGAGGCGCAGCCCCGAGAGTTCTAGAACCATATATAAATGTGGGATACATAGATAACTATCACTGACATAAAACCTGGTGAACCTGTTGAGTTGGTGTACATTTCTGTGCATCTGGCAGTCAAAATGTTAATGAGAATTAGAAATTGGGAAAAGGGGTTTGATCTTTCGCGTGCCATTGCAGGTCGTTGCTAGCAGAGTTGCCGATTCGCGGCACCAAGACACTTCTGACCTGCATCCATAATGGTATGACAGATCAAAAGGCGAGAACACTAAGACCAACAAATAGGGTCATTAATAATATCACGGGGTTCAACACCATTGTCATGCAGTTCCCGAATCAGATAGACTAAATATGCCATAGGAATGCAGGGCAAGCAAAGCAGAAACAACTCCAACTGCCCTAAGCGAAAAATTGGGAATGGGTATCAATCGTTGACAGGGAGATTTTGGAAACCTGTTACCGAAGGAAATCCCGGAAGCAGTGATATAAAAAGGCTGAGAGTGGACGGCAAACTCAGTAATAACCTGGCCGTGATAAAAGAAGTCTTCAGCACTTGAGCACCGGTCGGTCCTGGGGCGCGAATAAGGTGGAATGACGACCAGTGCCGGGGTTCTCGACCGTCTGCAAAAGTGCTGCAAGCATAAGGAACAAATGCGTAGAGCTCATGTTGGGAACCAGTAAAGCAGACGTGTTGGCCATAAGGAAAACATGATTAAAACCCAGAATGAATGGGAAGTCTGCTCCCCAAAGGCAGACAGGGAAACAGGCAAATTCAAGAGGGTATCATTAGTTCGAATTGAAGAAAAGTGATACGTAGGAAGGGGGTTACTAAACCAAACGAAGATAGCAGATATATGTTTTGGTGGCGACTGGGGGGGCTAATCTTTCTGCCATCTCTGCCTCCCCGAGTTAAACTGACCGGAGGGAATGCTATCCACAACTGTGTGTTGACCGTTTAAGGTGAGGGATGGAAGCTGTTTCGTTACGTGTCATTGCAGCAAACCAGCATGCACCGGCCTTCCAAGATGGTCTCAAAAGGCAGTCGCGGATGACTGCTTCCGTTTTAACGACAACAGCATCTCGTCCGGCATGCAGTCCATGCAAATCGATAGGGTCAGGTCTTACCATAAAATTTCCTCGACTCTGCACCAAACGATACATGTAAGGCGATGATTAATTGAAACCATTTTGCAGCATAATCCCATTTAGCTCTGCCTGGTCTCGTGGCACCCGGTAAGTGCGGCAGGAACATGTCGTGTGTGGATGTGCGAATAACCAAGGGCGGGGAAATGCATGTAAACCATTTAATGGGGTTGGCTAAATATTACGTTGTCATCTCTAAAGTAACTGTTGCTTCTCGCCGATGCCTGTTTGTCATATCCTCAAATAAAAATTAGTTCCATGTATTTCGCACTCCGGCATTTGGCAATCTGTTTTTCACAAAAATCGACATCTACACAAGGAAGCTCCTCGTTTTCCAACCCAGATGCCATTCAGGTCTCTTCTACAGCCGTATTCCGACGTTTGCGGCCGATGGTGGATAAATTTTTCTTTCTCGCTCCATCTAACATTGCGCCCCCTCGAACAGGTCATTCACATTTTATTGATGTTTTACTTAAATGTATATCACTATTATGGCACTCCCCTTTTTCGCCACCTCCATGAAACTTTATAAATTCCTGATACGCAACCGGTCGGTATTTATGCGTATTAAGCGGATATGCGCATTACATTTGTGTGTCCGTGCTGGAATCATGTCTGGAAAACTTTGTTGACCTATAATCATTTGCCATCATATTCCCCGTGCCATACCGCATGTCGTACCGTCATTGTGTGAGTACTAGGTGCATCTTCTTATTCCCACCCATGATGGTGCCTCTGGGCATTTCTCTCGATACCCCAAAATTATTTAAATTGTTATTACTGAAACCCGAATGTCAAAACGATTGGCGCAGTGACAAAAGTGAGAATAAACCAAAAGAACTGGACGACTATATAGCGGATAGTTGAATGTAAGAACGTAAAACGGAGGCCGCAATCTCCAGCGTAGCCGAAAAGCAAAACTAATTTGCGTTAGGGGCTAGTATGGGCTAAAATATACTCAAAAAGCAAGGGAGCAAGAGCAAATGCAAAGAGCGTTGAAAGTAGATGTGAAGACTAACCCGATGTTGCTGGAAATAGTGTAGAGTCGCTAGGGTCTTAACAGCAGTCCTAATGGATTAACTCGGCTTTATTTACAGACCATAAAGAGAAAACTTTTGGATGTCAAAGACTGTCAATCTTTTATCTTCTGACAAGTCGCCCAGGCTGATGAATGAGGGAGACAAGATTTGGATGCCCTAACTGAGGTTCCAGGAGTTATTTGTCTTTGTTTACCCCGGGAAAAATCACCACCTGGCTAATCGGAAAAACAGATGCGATAAATCAGACCATATCTAATTTTAGAACCTTTCGAAACATTTGTGGGCGATTGCAAGTAATTCAAGCAGTAAACATATGGCAGGTGTCTCTTGAGTGTCTCACCGAGAATCCACGGGTCTCCTGGTTTAACTTCAAGTCACGCAGTGACGTAGGAAAACGTGTCAGATGGACGCGGATTCACCAGACTTAGTATCGCAATGAGCAAGTGAAGTCTGGCGTGATTTTAACCATGAGGGCCATTTACGTCCTCGGTGTGGAAGACATTTTGCCAATCCTCCCTAGCTATTCACTAAACGTTCGTATTGGTTAGAAACAACTCACAACCGTTAATTTTTATGTCCAATCCGCGGTACCTTGCTAGTCACTCAGTTTATTCATGTCATCACCACTCCGTTTGTGGTATGTGTTGATGTGGATGCTTGTTATGGTCGGATAGAATTTAACCCCTGATTCTCGTTGCACTGTTACATTGGCCGCAAGTTTCTAGGTTTATGTTTTTGGTACACACGGGCGGATGTTTGAAACATATCCGCAGAAGACTATCAACAAGCCCCGTTTTAGTTTGGGATTCTCATTAAATTGGTTGCACTTTGCCCGAATAATCAACTTTGAAGTCTTAGGTGCATATTGAAGATTTCTTCATTTTGCTGACAAAACCCAGAATGACGGATAGCTGGCCAAACTCCAAACCTAGATTTGCAGCTACCTTCTATGATTCATATCCTGGGATACCCTTCTAGGCTGCTGTTTTACATGGACAATCCGACGAACTTCAGGAATTTTGTGGGCATTTAAACTATTCATTTACAAATTTCGTCAATTTCTTGTTGAACATTGGGATTTCACTCATTATTTTGTATTTTGTTCCTCCACGATCCGTTAACTTTCATTTTCAGCTGGAGGAGAATATGTTTCTGTAGTCCATGGTGCTTTTGGGCCAATCCAAGTAAACGCACGCTGCATCAGCGTTATTCAGCTTTAAAAATTCTTTTGGTCTTCAGTATTGCATTTCGCATGGTACCTTTTCGAAAATCAAAAGTCTTACGACAATAATGCCTCATAGTTATGGTGTCATGAGAAAAGACCACATGCACTGAAGTTATCACCATATAATGGGATGGTCCAGACGCAAATTGCAATAACCGGAGAGTGGACGAAAAGTATATGCACCAGAAATGACCTTAAGCGTTTTTAAAAGGCTCATCGCTTCCACATAATGTGTGCAGAAGCAATACTTGACCGAAATCTCCGGATGGTACCAGTAGATACTTTTGTGGCATTTGCAATCCTTCGGAATAAACGTACTTTTTTCTCAAATATCTGCTCCAGCGCTTAACTTTAGCTTTGCAGTATGTTCTTTTGTATTTGGTATTGTTCTACACTCTCACTTTTCAATGTTCTCGCTTTTTACTTTTGCAAGTTACTGGACAATTTTTAGCAGCCCTTCCTCAGGTGCAGATTCATATTTTTGCTATTTTGTGTCTAGGACTGTTGTGATGCAGAAGCCGCATTCGGCCATTGGCTAAAATCATTTCTATTCTATCTTGAGGGTACTTCTCCAGCTACGATCTTGGAACCAGACAACCAGCACATGTTGTTTGGCTCCAGCTGAATCTCTTTAACGGGTATTGCCAACATGCTCGTTTGTTGTTTGACAATGGGAGCAGTGGTAATGCACCGCATGACGCGCAAGTAAGCTCACCCAAGCTTTTTCAGTCGATAATTTATTTGTGGTTGGCTTCCTTGTAGGGCTGATGTTGCAGGTAGGTTTTTCCACACTGAAGCACTGCAGGAGATGGGACGAGCCACTAGAATACCATAGGTAAAGCTTCCCCTCGCTCGCATTACAAACAACCAATCAAAATCTTCGCCATTCCACAATAATAAACGTTCTTGGCCTGCACTTGGTTGCAGGTGTCTACTCAGTCATTTTTCTGCATTGTTAGTGTATATGATTGTCTGGTTGACAGACTTTGTTGCGGTTTCCATTATCGGGATTATTTATGCTGTTTTCATTCGTGCAACCCGCATCCGGAGTTGTTCAGATGAACATTGAGGATTCAGGTCCATAACTTTACAGAGAATTACGGCCCCTTACTCCACATAAATTGGGACTGCTGTTGTCTTGCCGCAAGCAAGAAGGTACTGTAAGGCGGAGGAGCTGATCCTTTGCTCGCTTCTTTCCTACTGCCAAACGTAATCTGGTCTCGACTTCCTCGAAGCACCAACGAAGGGTCGGCTATTTGGACCACAAATAACTGCTAGCAAGCTTTTGAAAAGCCGACATTCCTCGCCATTGTGCGGTGACGAGACGCTTGTTGCATTTAAAACAAAGTAGTCCCGGAAACCAAACGGATATACGTTCGCAGATGAAGCTTTATTAACAACGGCCCGCATTGAGGCATGGGCTGAACAC
Source organism: Fasciolopsis buskii (assembly GCA_008360955.1). NCBI lineage: Eukaryota > Metazoa > Platyhelminthes > Trematoda > Plagiorchiida > Fasciolidae > Fasciolopsis > Fasciolopsis buskii. The sequence goes on along the minus strand of LUCM01005268.1, from coordinate 10,046 downwards.
TATACAGAAACCAATGATCCAGCAGTTCTTGCTTAGGATTCAGAAGTAAGCCTCACAAGGATCAAGCCGAATGGTTAGACCACAAAAACGACAAGTGTGAAGTATGCCAAGGATCAACCAAAATTCGGGTCCAAACAGTCTAGAACGCATTCGCATGCGTATTTGCGGAGCACGATACTTGCAACGTCCCTTGGAAACAACAGTGACTGCCAGGGCCCATGCTTGTGGTTATAAGGGTCAATTTCAATTCAGCGAAGACTTTGGGCTTAGACTGACACGACAAAAAGTCAGTTCAAACAACCAAGGCCATTTTATTCCCGCGCTCCAAGGGATCCAGAAGGCACAGCCCGCTGACGGTTTCAAAGCTACAATGGACTCATCTAAACTCCAATAACAAATTTTAACACATTTTTTGTTTTAGGTTGTGAATGCCGCCAATGGCTATCTAGTTTAGCAGCCCCTTGTCGGAAATTTCGGCAGGGGCATTCTGATTAAAGTAGTAACGAATAGAATGTCCGACGGGCTATTGACAAAGTGACCTTCTCCCTAACGAGACATGTACCTTTTGTTTTTGTGACGTAAATAAGAATTATATTGATGGGCAAAAGGCCGTCCGATGGATTTTCGACAGGGTTTGATGGAGTTCACACTAAAGTTTATTGTATAGACTGATATCGTTGGCCCCGGAGAGCCGGAAACTTTAGTTTTGAAACATACACGACGGCGGATAACTTTCAAAACAGAATGCCGAAATGGGATCTAAGCCTTTTGAACTTGATGAAAATGGCTGGAAGCATTTTTGTTAGTGCTCGTGCTTTACTGCCATACTGGAAAGAAAATTGCGTGGGCAAGTGTTATAATCTTATAACGTTTTGAAACCTGCGGTAGGAACATTACCTACACTCTGAACCTTAGCAGCGGTCGATTTTCCTGCAGAATTAAGCCTGATAAGCAAGAAAATGAAGTCTTCACTTAGCCTTAGTTTCAGGCTAATTATTTAAATGTTGAATCTCCCAATCTTTTCTTAGCAGTTTTGTTAAGGCCATGTCTTAGTTAAAGAGGAGCGTCCACTGAGGCATGACCAAACAGAACAAGGCTAGTTTTCATGAAAACCGGAGGCACAAAATGACAGAACCACATAGGTATGAAATCAAAATAACCGGGAAATGGGAACAGCTCCAGTATCTGCAAGGCTAGTCAAAAGGGGTTGCTCATTGGATTAAAATCAGGGAAAACTGCACCGTACTCAAACGCCTTCAAATACACTAGCATAACTTGTTTACATACGTTAATAAGCAATGGAGCGAAGCAAAAATACAGGCAATCAGCGAGTTTGGTCCAGAATAATTCGCGGCTGGCTTTACATGCGGCAGTGGCAGCTTAGGGGAATGTCTAGAAAGTGCAGAGAGAATACCAGAATTGAACTAAATAACGGGCCAGCGTTAGTCGCATTTATTATGGGTGGCATGATTTACAAGATAACTGGAACGGTCCAGAACAATCGAACCTGCAAGCAGACGTGAAAGGGAGATATCAAAATTAGATGAGATAATGTGAGGCCCATTAAAGACCAGTCACATTAAAACAAGAAGATGCAGAAGACCGTTAAGCGAGATTGTGTCCAATGAACAGATGGAATACCTGAAGATGAATGGGGAGGTTGGATACCTGGAGGGAATAACTTTTGGATTCTTTAAACACAAATTTTGAAGAAATATATACCGCGGGCATGTGATTGGTGTGGGTTTTATAATTATAAATGCTCATATTGACTACTCTGGCTTATTTAATGTTCCCGCCTCTTTATGAATTGGAGACATTGAAGGCGGGCAGAAGCGCATGGTACAAAATAATAAAGGCGGTTTAGTTGAGTTAGCGACCAAGTACAACCCATTTTGTGCTCTTGTTAGTACTTGTGCTTCAGAGAGCCGAACCAAAGAACACATAGGTGTTTTGGGGAAGTTTGGGCGTGGAGAGGGCCGTGATTTTTCAGAGGAGGTCTAGAACAGCTTGGCGATGTGTTCTTCGCAGGCCATTGGGGAAGTTGACGGAGCCTAGATGCAGGCTCGGGTTCAGGGAGCTGGTATGTTATGAGGAAACCCTATAGTACATTCGTAAGTTTGAACAGTGCACACAACACAAACTCATGTCGTCAATGGTATTTGTGTGAGCTGATGTGTAGCCTGCAGAGAATCATGCATGCTGACAACGGGACTGCTTTGCGCTGTCACACGATGCACGGGATCATTTTGGATTGGTATAATAAGGACAGGTTGGCCACAGTCAAACGACGAGACTTCCGTAGAGCCGAAAAGAAAATTTTTAGTGGCAACACTGTTATTCTCATTATACTGGGTGTGCTAGTCAGTCCATGGAGAGGAATCAAAATTAGAAGCGGTAAATTTTTGGAAGAACTGAAAGTGTAAAATGAGAAAGTATGGAGGGGGTTCCAGTTGACGGTTGTAGTAAGCAGATGTTAAAAAGAAAAGTGGTTGAATGTTTCAGGAAGGAGGACCAGTTTAGCGCCGCTAAGTTGTCATTGGTGCTTGGTTTTAAATGGCATTTGGTAGCGAAATGCCAAAAATGAGATAAACTGAATGAAGGGGCTTGTTTGAGGAGTACGCACTTTCTTGTTTGTTGGTAGGATGCTGGGAAGGAAACCTTAGAGGCTTGGCATAGCTGGATACAGCAATGGATTTCGAGCTTTTGACAAACCGATTAGGAATTTAAAACCATAGGCGAAAAAGGGTCGCATTTGATGATTAGAATTCAATGCATTGGCAGAGCAAAATCCATTTACAACATCAACCGTTGGTTATATGATTTCCGGCCGATCAAAAACTGCAATTTAAGGTTACTGGCGTTGCAGGATATGGTGTAACATTGTTTTTTGGAGGAGGGGGTGTTGTCGGATGAGGAGAGAACGAGATGAAAAAGTGCATAAGGCGTGGAATATTAATTAGACATCTTAATTTGTTGTTGTGCACGTGAATGAGACTGGCTGAGCTTTCCTGGAAGATGCATCCCTAGGGAAGTCACATGCATAAATTGGTGGCAAACCTCTAAGTGCAGCACAAGGAAAGGTGTGCCCAGGTCCACAACTTTATCTACGGCGTGTTTTGTCATTTCCGCCGCATGACATAACACAGCATCCATGATAAAAGTCGACCAGTTAGTCAGACAAAGATTTACGCACCAAATCAGAGACCATGAATAAAATTCGCGAGCAGATGTTTCCCTGGCACTTGGCAGCGCCTGCCCCAGAGAGTTAGCTGAGCCAGAAATTTTGAGATGCTGGTTAATTTTTTCTTTCTTTGATTTCGTTTTAGCACCTGACCTTTGGGCGAGCAAGCTTTCAAGAGCGCTACCTACCAGGTTTCACAGGCTTTGGGTCCGCTAACGTCGGTGTTCGTAAAATGGTACCGCAAATAAACTGAGAAATCCTTCGCCAGTGACGGGCTCAGACAAACCTCGAGACGACTGCAGTGTATCCATCATTTGCGTGAAATTCTGCGGCTGTAAAACAAGCTTTTGGAACCGGAAAAGTCATTCAGACAAAATGTACGATCTCGATGTAATTACGGAAAGAGTGTGGTGCAAGAGCTTGGAAATAACCGCCGGGTTATGAGCAACGAAGTTAGCCGCAACCGAAGTTTATGGTTGGGGGGACTGCCCGTAAAAGTGCGTAGGTTTTTCCCGGTGATGAGACAAGATTACACACTTAAATAGGAAGAGATCATCGACATGAGCATCATAATGGGGGCGTAGGCATGATAGGTTGCTGCCTACTAGTTAAGCTTTGACTGGGATTCACGTGGGTTTACAAGTTTCAGCTAGTAGAAATTTAAGAAATTCCGAAGTGTTTCACACTGCCAAAAGGTGACAATAACTGGATTATAACACGAGACTGACCGATGTTGGCTTAGGTCAAGTTGACAAATCAAGAGGGGTCAATAAATTAGAGTAGACACTTTTGAATAGTAACAGAGTGTGACAGGATCGAATAAGGCTTGCCAACCTGTTCCATTGTATCTTATTTTATAGACTTTGCTTACAAAAATAATTTCGCATTTCAGTCAGAGTACTTGGTTGTAAAAATAAAATAAGAGAAATAAATAATTGAAGTGAAACACACTCATCACGTTAAAAAAATTATGGCAGATTGCTCAGGAATTCGGCGGAAACCCGGTCATGGTTTGTCAAAATTCGTGCTAAATATGGGACAGGGGAGTTACAATAGATATTAATTCTGAACGGCATGAACGGTAAGGGGGCAAAACCCGTTAAAGCATTTCTACTGCAGCACGATCGTTACTAAGCAAGTTCCTTAGTAGTTTTGGCCTTACTCAAAGTGCGGTCCCCCTTGTTGCTTTTGCGTAATCAGATTATAGCTCATGATGCTGAATGCTGCATCAGTGAACTGGTTATTCCTGTTTGCGTTAGCAATTCTGAAAGGTGAATGAGGAAGTGTCTTAAGCCCGGATCCTTTACAAACTAGGTAACTATCCTTAGGAGACCCTTTAAAAGAGGCCAACGAAAGAATGCGATGGTTACAGACCAGGATGCAGAGAATTGCTGCAAACACTAGTCATCTATTGTTTTCAAATCCTTTCCGGTGTTGAGATTTTACCTACTTTGGAACTTTGGCCAAATTTTTGTAAACACCATACTTGAACCTGGTCCCTAAGTATCAGTTTGGTCGATTTTCTGCCTAAGATTTAACTTTGATACTCATAGCTGCAACACGACGTTCTAGCAAGTGCTATTATATCTTACACTATCAGCCCTATAGATATGCTTCTCCAATTTTAAGCGCAACAGCATCCAGTGGATTGTCTGCTCATTTTCCCGTTTACCAGTCCTTGCAATTATGGACACCGTCCCGTCGCCCAAAATCAACGCGACACTTAGACAATTCGAAAGTTTTTCCCCATTGTCGCATTTCCGCAGTTTTCAACCAAAATTCTTAGCAATCTTCGGAATCAGCTGACTTTTTAATTTTTATTAATTGCAAACTGCTTAAAATCGTTTTTAACGCAGGTCGACTTCTTCTCCAGGAAGGTTGTGGGAGTGTTTCTTGTCATATAACAATTTCGGACTGCATTTCGACTAACATTTGATCGCCACATTACTATCATTAGCACAACCCTAATTTAGAAACGGTCTAAGTTAGTCGACCAAACATTCCTGGCCTAACTATCTCTCTACGATTTGACACACCAATGGCATATCTAGGTATCTCCTTTATCACACAGCTATAAGGCTATACGCACTAAACCACTTTGCTCGAAATGGTGGACTTCACCTAAGCATACCAAGATAAAGGACGCTGGATGCACCGCGTTCGCACACTCACAACCTATCCACCGGCCTCCATTGTAAACAGATAGTGCCAAAGACTTGTTTGTGGAAGCTAACAACAAACTTCGAAAATTGGAGTAAACAATTAAGGAGCGAATCAGCGAAATTTTACTTATGCAATCAGTGATCATAAAGGTTCTTCCTCTCATCTACCTAACGCAAATCCTGAAAAACACACAAAGCGAAATTCCCGCTGCAGTCTTCAAATTATCGAAAGGATATCCTCAAAAGTTAGGCGGTCAGACGTAAGGTTCTTTGGTGCCATGGTTTTTAATACCCCTAACCGTACACCCTCGGACTCATTTAAAAATACTCTCATCTCTGCCTGTGATATGACGTAAATCCCCTGCAATTAATGTGGACTACACAAACCAGCGTTAGGCAGGTCCAGTCCGGCGTTATTTTAGTTCCTTAATCTTGCTGCAGTGCAGCAGTTTTTGGGGATTGAAGGTGGGACAGCCCCATCCATCTCCTTCATGTAAACAAATACACCCGGACAAAATTCCTAATCAGAAGGAGGCACTGAGACTGCATACAAGCGGAAACCAAATGCGGTTACAACAAACAGAAATTTTCTGAAGCCACCTGGCACGGTTAGCCCCTTTTATCCCAGCCGGTCCATGCAGCTCCACCTCTGCCACAGGCAAGTATCCGATTAGACAGGTCATCACGACCCTTTCGAAAAAGCCTGCATAAACTCCCTCCTCTAGGACTTTTTCGGTAGGCCGCAAAGACCCCTCCTTTCCTCGCAAAAATAAAATGCCTAGCATCAGCCAAAACTTTCCGGTGTAACAAATCCGGGGCTATCATCACAGTGAGAAAATTACTCGAACCCTTCCTATTTCATTTATTTGTTAGTATTATCACCCCGATGCTTTAACTGCCAGGCTCTAATCGCACTCGCTTTTCACCTCCTGCCTTTCGTTTTACGGGGATCGAAACAACACTTTCTAGAGATTTTCCAAGCTGGGAGAAAAACGCAGATGGACATCGCAGATTTAGAAGACCTGGTAATGCACGGACTGTTCCGTACCAGAGGCCTTTCATGTTGCTTCAGATTGTCCAGGACAACTCTCCACGGCCTCCATTTAGCACACCTCCACCGTCAAACTGGAAACGTCACCAACCTCCGCTTAAGAGCTTCCCAAACAGCGTCGCAAACAAGGACTGCATCTCACCGTACTAATGTCTATATTTCGTTCATAACTACCCAGCCTGAAAATTCCCTCCCTCCAAAACTACCACCGCCGCATTATTTCTACCTAAAGCCATTTCCCTTCTGCATCCTTCAACAGTTGTCCTGCCAGGAATTCGGGTTCCCCCTTATTAGTATAATGAATAATGTTGTTTGCCTTCGTTCTTCCTCACCTCCACCTTCTTCTGTCGTACATCATTCAACGTCCGCTAGAATAGAGGTGCACCAGCTGCAATTCTTCATGCAGCTGGTGCACCTCTATTCTTCATGCACCAAATCTCTCTCCGCAACCCTATGACTGACCGAGTCTCCCTTTTACACGAGTTAACTCAGTCACTTAAAAAGCTTCGCTGCGTAATCCAACCCGGAAATTACCTTCATCACTGAGTCCTGGCACACCAAAGACACGCTTAGTAGCGCGAATTCAGTTGCGAGATGCCTACAGTTTAGAGATATTAGAAACGACTACTATCGAGGCAGTTTTTTTGTTATTCAAGACAGGGCGTATCACTCTCCGTTCTAAAGCATTCTACACTTGAATTGATCCGGGAACCGCAGTTGCTAACTATCAGGGTGTCGGCCTGTATAGATATATTGCGTAAATTAATCGATCAAAAGCGATTAATGATATGGGGCTCCATCACTTAGCGGATGAATTCGAACATCTAGAATCCCCTGGCCTTGGTAATATCCCACTTCTATTGAAGTTTAAAGAGGCAAACATAAACTTTTGTGAAACCTGTGTATTACCACAATCTTAGTTAGGGTACTTTTCATTCAATGTAGAATCTTGACAGTCATTTCTCCCCAAAAACAAACGTTGCACGATCCACAAAATTATCGTCTGTTAAAACACAACCACAATTTCCAAACTGACAGAGGAGACCGCGAAGCACGAGGCGATTGACGTTCTCTTGGGCAAAAGCAAAGTTATTGAGTCCATGCTCAGTTCCCTTCACTAGTGATCGTGTACCGCGTGCCGCTTCGACCACTATGATCTAGTAACTCCGGCAGAAGATAGAAGGAGGCCTACTTTAGCCATATTTCCTGACGTGCCTATAATGTTTGATGGCATTTATCGCGAGTATTTTTCAACAGGAGTTAAATCCTGTCTATGGGTAGGTGCAATCTAGTCTTGGTCAACTTCTTGGTATATGGTGTACTTATCGAAAACTCCGGTACGACGCAACGCGACCAGCAGCGTAGCTCAAAGGTGGAGTCAAAAAGGACTAATCGGTTAAGATTAGATATAGTTACCGACAGGTTAACAGAAGTAATGTTTAGCAAACTGCTCAGCGTTTAGTTACAGCCAATGGTGCTTATCGCAGCCGCAAAGTTCGGTTGAAGGACATTAATCAATGATAAGATACGACCGATTTGTTCAAAATTTAAAAAGTTTACACAATAGCTGCCGAAGGTAGTCTGCAACAAACTTGTCAATGTGCTGTGAGTTGCCGATGGAAAATTTGCAAATCTGGCCAAGAGGTCAGGATGAAATGACTGGGAAGGACAATAAACAGTAACATCAAAATGGTGATGGAAACTGAAGTTCATGCATTGCACGGTGGCTTCTTTAACCAAGGGAGTGTGGAAAGTCCGTTTGGATGTGTGAATTAGTGCATAATACTGATGTGGATAATGGTGAACTAGTCCTTGAGGGCACGGCAGGAGAAGCGTCACAAAGTGCGAGGATGAAATTGAAGAGTAGTGCGCAACACGTTAAATAAAATATCCAATGGCAATGTTAAATGAGTTTGGATTATTTTGGCTCCTTTCAGTGGGAATCAGATTGTTGGCGGCCATAATGAAAATAATACCCCAATGGGGAATTGGAAAGAGTATCCGGATTCATGAGGATAACCAAATGGTAGGGTTTATATGTAGGGTTTTTGTAATTATTCACTGGCAATGTGATAGGCGTGTTAGCCGCAGTCAGATCGGCCTACGTAGTGAGTACGGTTTGTCTGGTCATGGCACGTTGCCTTTGGAGGTCACATTAAGCGGCCTAGGGTTTCGGGCGGATGGTTTTATGGACCCTAAGTTTCTATTGGTGGATCATGCTAGTTAACGTCATCCTTCCGTTTCAGCACGGCCTGAAAAGTAGATCGTTTTGACCGAAGCGGTGCTTGCGGTGCGCCTAGACAGTCTGAAATAATGAAGGAAACGACAGTATGGAAAGTGTTCCAGCTGAGGAGTTATGGTAAGTAGCGAAGAAAATATAAGTAGATAAATAAAAGAGCCAAAAGTATGGGAGTGCATGAGGAAACGGGGGATAGGTCTCCATGATATTGACACGACTGCACCTTGGACGGCGTTGGGCATAGTGGTGTGCCAAAGGTAGATGCGCCCTTAGAATGGCTCAGACTATCCCATTTACCCAGCGGTTAGTGCGGATCAGACCTAAGTATTGCCCATATTACATTTGTGGTCACTATCAGGATAGTTATCCGGTTTGCATTTATGGGCATTTGGGAGGCCGTGGGGAATACTGGGTCGAGGATTTTATTTGCTCACTGGTGTTAGAAGCATTCTGCTTTCACCCTCCGACTTGTTGTTACCGAACAAAGTTTAAATGAGGCAAAGGGGTTTTTCTGGCAGACCACCACTTAGTGGGAGGATCAGAGATTTCTGCCATAATTTTGGCTTCTTTACGGAGGGATACAATATGCTCAAAAGACATCAGTTGAGGGAACTCGACGTAGATGGATAAAGGAGGCCAGCAAACGTAGCCAAATGCAATAGGGTGTTATGCACACGGATACAGAACCATAAAGTATGGGGCAAAAAATCTCGCACTGGTTAATTGCGGAAGGGAAGTTTGCATTTAACGTAAACAAAGCACGTAGGCAAACGGTCTCCATGCCTGCCAGTTCTGTACATTTTGAGGGAGATGTAACAAGTCAGAATAGTTTCGCTTAAGGATGTATAATCCATTAAGCATATTTTAATTATTAGAATGGTCATCGTATTAATGATCTCGCTTAGACCATCATTGGGTTTCCAAGCAACTTAGGAGGGTTAGCCAAGTAAGTGGAATCAGAGACAGTATAAGACTGCGATCAAGGCTGAGTAGTTTGGCAGATGGGTCAAAAATACCCCTGGAGAATTCACTTTTCAGAAGGCGCACTTACTCAAGATTCGGAAGCAAATAAAATATTTGGGTTGCTACCTAGGACTTGTAAGCTGAACGAGAGTAAATTAAATCACTTCAAGGCACACGTCCGAGCAAATCTAGAGATTTGTTCTCTAATTGACTCAGCATGAGACAGTGCGACAGACTGGCAATCGAAAACGTTCGCCAAACATTTACGAAGCGGCTAGGCATTCCGTTAAGTCTGAGTTACAATGAACGATGTTCAGTGCTGAACATCAAACGTCAGTGGCTTTGGCGTCCGAAAGCAAAAACTTACATTTTTCAATAGTCCCATTAGTGGTAACAGTAGCATTTCAGCCCTCAAGTTTGTAAATCGAACTCCCTAATCCTTTCGAA
>LUCM01005266.1:12490-22715 GCA_008360955.1 Fasciolopsis buskii | reverse complement strand
CTGGTGAGTGCGTGAATGAGTGAGTGTTGGGTCATCGAGTTAGTGGCTGCCTAATTGGTAGAATGATGGCGCGGGACTAATTGTGAGTACATATGATCGTGTTGGGTGAGTGAGTGGATGAGTGAATGGGTGAGTAATTAAATGATTGATTGCTTGCATCATTGAGTGTGTGATTGTCTGAACGATTTGTTTCCATTCTTATTGTGAATGATATAATGTTATTAAACACAGCTGCTCGTGTTGAGTAGAGTGTAGATGCGCCACGATTCGGATCCTTATCAGTGGGTAAGGTTTCTTTCTCAACAGCACAGAGAGAGTATTCTACAATACAGAGGATGTTATCGAGATGAACCTCTGCGATTTTTATCACGATTCTCTTTTGAATTTTTGTTTCCTGATAGGGCACACACTTCATAGGCGTATCGAAGGCAATCTATTTTAATGTATTTTGGACCTCCTCCACGGGTACTTGTTGTTCATTTTTGTTGGCCTTTCCTGAATACTTGTTGACAGTCTCACTTCACATAATTTCACAACCATTTTAAGATTTTCGGATGTAATTACTAAATAGTTGCAGATGTGGACGAAGCGCGGAATTTGTAATCAATTCTCACGTGTTGTATTCTCTGTAATTGCTTGGAAAGAGCTTCTCTCTCGTATTATCGATTCGCCCTTTAATTATGTATTTAGGATGAATGAACTATTAAAGATAAGCAAACATCATCATCCGTTCACTTTCTACCTAGGTGTTATAGCGTTATTTCCACAGATGGTTTGCCCGACAAGCTGGTTATCAAAGTTCCCGCATTATTGTATCCACTCCAAGAATATCGACTCATTTTAGTCTTAGGCCGATCTTTTTATGACGCTCTTGATTGCTTCGATTTTATGCAAGACCCTTAAGCGGCCAAAACTTTTTTTGGTGGAATGAATCTCTCGAACAGAGTAGAACTTTATTGTTAAATTCAACGAAATTATAACTATTTTCATCATAAGATTATAAAAACAGCAACTTAGAGAACGGTTGCTGGGAGACAAACTAATATTATATGATTATGTGTAGAAACCAATTCTTTTGGTGATTCTTACTCCCGGTTGAACAATGACCGTTTGGAGTTTGTACAAAACGTTTATTTTATAGAATATCTCACACAATTTTCGTTTAGTGAACGTGTCTTTCGTTAGATTATATATAACTAACCAAACCAGTAGTGCTCGCATTTGGCACAGTTCCTCAGTACGTCGTACGCAAAACGGATCCCAAAATGCTCTTATTCTTAGAAGAGTTTGCTTAAAATTGATCGCGTAATAAACCACCATTCGATGTGAATTACCGTTTAAGCTTTAACCGATTCTTAAGATCAGAAACTAGACAGGAGTGCAAATATGTCCTCGGTAACTGTCCCCTCAATGAAAATGAACTATCGTCAAGCACGTAGTGGAAAAATCAACTTAGCTCATCTCCGGTAGACCAACACACTTTGAGATAACTTGATGCGATTCAGAAGTATTAAGAGTTGAGTATTGCAGCGTGTACATTTCTGATTTCCCTGTCTGCTTCTAATGGAAGTAACGATTTCACTCTCAGTCCGTGTTTTAATCAAACACAGACCACACCTATTATATATCGATAATTCGTAAAAAATAGGCAAAACAAAATAGATTTTATGAACATATTATTCTAAGTTATCTATTGGTATTGGATACGAAAGGTCACTCCTAAAATTACCTGTCTCTTCTTATTCACATTGGACGAGAGCGGAATGAAAATGTGCATCAAGCTGACTTGTTTTTGTCTTCGGGGACGACTCCCGCTGCGTCAGATAACACACCGAAAACCAATGACCTGTTGTTTGGTGTTGTAGCACCGAATGAGAACGAAACAACCGTGTTGGCAAAAACATTTCTTCAGAGAATTTATCCATTTCCTCACTCCATCTTTGCCATGCTCATTATCCCACTTACCGAAACCGTTGCAAGTGTCTTCCATCAGATTATTTTGACAGCGTGCAGATACGCCCTTGACCAGAAAGTGTTCGTGCTACTTGATGCGATCAAAAGACTGCGCGAAATACTCAAAACTTGTGCGAACTTGTACGGAACATCGTAACCTCTCTACAATTGCTAGCTTATCTGCACCGGTTGCAAGTGATCGTGTCCTTAGACCGTCATTCATTTATCACTAGTTTACATCTTTACCAGTTTGTGTGTATCTGCCCGACCTGAGCTCCCGGATTTGCAACGTTTGATAACAGCATTCACACACGCGGGATTAGTGATATCATCGACCGAGTCGTCCATCTAGGTTACACATCCCAATTGTTATTCATCAATTCAGTTCAATTCAGTTTGTACCGACGTCCTGTGCTTGTGATTGCTACCTTATAACGTTATCTGCTCACACAGCAAAAAGAACATGGAATAATGAAAGTTCGATTGCAAAATAGTAAATTGAAGAATTGCAAAGAAAAAGAAGAAAGATTCCGAATCCGAGAACTTTACTGAGTTCGACATCATTGAGCCACATCACTTATTGTCCCAGCCATCGCTTCGGGCGATCTGTTAGACCCCAATCCCATAGTCTAATTGCACGCATTGGAGCCAGTTTACTGGTTGAAGCTTCCATACATTTTGCACGTACCAGTGTTATTTATATTAATTCAAGTAATATATGTCTAAAATGCGCATAAATTTTCACAATGCCTATGGACAGATACACCTCGAGACAAAAAATTCTCACCGCACTGCCAAAACTACGGTGGTCGAATACCGTCACAGCAATCACGTGAAGTCGTGCTGTGCAAAACGTCGGTTGATTAATTTTCTTGGAGTAAAATGGAGAGTAATACCCTTTAAAACTAGCAAATAACACATTTTATTCGAAAACGGACTTAGTCAGCAGTGAACAGATGTCCGTTTTCCATCCCCATTTTAGCAAACTCCTCGAAGCAAACGTTTACGATATCCGGTAACACTTAATTTTTGGTAACAGACTATCCCGGAAACGGTCATCTTGCATCCAGATTTAAACATTTAGGTCGAGATCATCAAAGAGTGTTTCACAATACCTCTAGTGTGTCCTTGCCTTATTCGATCACTCTGAGAATAGGCGAAGCCAAGTAGGACTATTTTCGTTTTCATGTTTTATGGTACAATTGACAAGCGTCAACCGCCGTCTTCTCATCATTGGCACCTTCCGTTCTCTAAGTGGCAAAACGTCTTCAGCGCATAGAATGAAGTCTGACGTAAAATGCCGCTAAACTGGAGGGAATCATTGATGGAATCAGTCCTCTCCTATAAACAAGAACGTCTATTGGAAATTTTGGCCTATTGATTCAGAGCAAACAGTACCGATGGCGACTGTAAGCGTTTTTCCGGTCGCCATTTAGTTTTACCGTCGGTTTTAGCTGAGGCCGCAAATCATAGTTTCTACCTCGTTCCTTCATTCGTTTGCCTCGTAAAAGGAGTCAATATGTTGCCGGAACCGGCACATATGATCTTCAGATTTTGGACGAAATACGAACGCACTGTGTTAATAAGTTTCATCACGAGCCGGGTGACAACAAATTGCTATCTATCAACAAAGTGACTGGTGGATCTGAGGTCAAAACCAGCCCCCGTTTCAGGCAACAGAACTTCAGTCTATTTGACCCCTGCCAGTCAAGAGACAACTGTATGGCTTACGATTATCAACTCATTAGTATATTGAAAAACATGTACATATATATACATATAGAAATTATGCGTAGTATCTGGACGAGTGAACAAAATTGGCCCGCGAGCACATGACCGGTTTCGCGGTTAGTTTCGCTCGTCAGGAATTCGTACCCGGTACTCTGGCATACGTATATATATGCGATGCCCATACGAAAACCCCACCTTACCTCATTGCAAAAGTTTTCCATTAGTCGACGCCTTGATTATCGCAGGCTCCGGAGTGCTAACTTCTATCATTCTTCCACTACTTATGCACTTAAAACGTTGTCCATTCCATGGCTCATCCTGTTCGAATACTAATCTCTAACACAGCCACGGTATTTTATTTACATTGAATCTACTCACTCGACTATTTTCGCAGCACGTTTACTTGGGAAATTTGGTATATGGTAAAGCTTATCGAATCATTATGCATTGAATCAGGAGCCCTAGTTGATATTGTATGAATTAGACACTGTCGTTGAAAACGTTCCTGATGAGCTAAAGTCGAAAATCATCATTAGTGAAAGTAAAATCTTACCGCAGAAGATCACTACAACTTGCAAGGCAATGACCCCAACTCTCTTGTCGTACAACACGTTTCAGTTCGGGTGCAAATTACGCACAAATGCTTCTCTAAGATAATTTGTTTTACTCCTAATATCACCCAAAACTTATACATCCAAGATGCTCAGGAAAAAAGTAAAATAGCCTAAAGATAACTAATGGGCAAGGAGTCTCCCAGGATGTTCTTTGGATCCGTTCCGCAAAATTTTCCATTCATTTGGCGTCAGATTTGATGAGTCTACGTGCAAGTCACATGATACAATCCGGTACAGCTTCTCGCTAGCCTGTCTAGGCAATCGGCCAACGAGATTCGTGGCAACAGGCGGTTGTGAAGTCCAAACTATTCTTAGACGCTATTGGATAGAATGTATTTCACCAATCAGGGTATCCCCAACTTCGTATACTATACCTATGAGTTGCAAGCAGAAATTGAACTTGCTCCCCGGCTACTGTGGTCTTCTAGTTGTCCTCGTTTGCGTTGCATGAATCAAACCCATTCCTTTCATTGTTGCGACAGGTGAAATTTCGCACATCAATTTCAAATCCAACTTTCACATTAAAGCTCTGGAATTTTGGCGAAACCCAGAAGCACTTGTTTAGTACATCTTGCATAATTGGATTGGCAGAGTGGATGACCGAAAAAAGGTCAAACTGTTACTACGTTTCACTGTTTGTGCACTTTGTGCTCGATGCTTGTCGAGTTCAAGTAGCTAACACTGGTCCGTCACTGGATTGTGAAATGTTACAGTTTCTCCAGTACACTCGCGGTCGACGAATGCGATAGACGGAATCTTATCGTGGATGAACCTTGCTACCATCCTCAGAACACAAACTTTAAGTAGTCCAGATCAAATTCTGGACCACAGCATCCATGAAAGTGGTTATGAGTACCATGTGTTGCGGACAGAGACTAAATTTGATTGCTTGGATTACACAGTTCTTACGGATTCGCCAAATTCTAGTTCTTTGGTCTTCTAGATTATAAAATCGCCAAGTGAAAACAGCCACAGAACTTTGCATATTCGCTAATTGCTTCAATCTGACAACGCACGGTTTCACAGCTCACCTTTCTCGGGCTCATCTTGTAATTCCACGACGTCAGTTGTAGCCTTAACCACCCAGTTTTGTAATTAAACAACCAAACGGTTCTCAAATGCTGTTGGAATTAATGAGACTCCCATATTGAAGGTATTTATGAACTCGAAATATATGGCTTAATGTGACTTAAGAACAGATTCACGATTCGAAACTTGGGAATCACTGGAAAAGCTGGGCAAAATTCACTGCCAAAATGGGTAAAAAATACTCCAGATTAGGACTTCACTTCTGTATAAAATTAAAGAAACTTAATTAAAACTCATTTGCTTTCGGAAAAGTAGTTCGTTGGTGACTGGAAACTTTTCCCGGCTGCAGGACAAAGAAATCTAATCAAGGATATTTCCCGAATATTTATTCCGATTCGAATGAATGTGATAGGAGGAAGACAATTTGGAATTAGGTTCGGCTATCAAATGACCATTAGTGAGAAACAGCCTAGCATTAGCAATGCAAAACCGTAGCATGTAAACCGTACGACAGTTGGAAACGGCCACGTAACAACCAGATTGTTTTATTTAACAAGAGTGGTACATTTGCTGCAGACTAATTGATCACCGTTGCTTAAACATGTTGATAACCGAACAACTAGGTAGGAATCAAACTGAACTGTTGTATTGTGAACCCATCGAGTCGTGATTGGCATCCATTGCATGTAGCAAGCAAGGGAGACAGACAGCAAAGATTAATGATTATCCCCTGCCTGACGTACTCGGCGGATTCTATTTGGAGCAACTATTTGATGCAGCACATAGGAAGAGCATTTCACACTTTCGGATAGAGCAGGGTGACGTATGCGTTTGCAAAACAGTTGGAAACACTTGAAGGCAACACTAGTACAGATATCTTCAAACTATTAGAACGATCTTTGGAAACGTTAATTTCCTTAGTAAGGCAAGATATCGATTTTCTTCGTTAGAATGGCACACTGACCTGAAAAATCATATACACTTTTGTGGTGAACAAACGGCGCTTTGCTTTTTTTGGTATTTTACTTCATTTCCACTGTTGAATGGTTTTAGTTTCGTCGCACGTAAGCCAATACTACCCATCTACCTACTACACACTTTATAAATTGCACAGTTACGTACTCTACGGAATGCAAATTTTAGATCCCTTTTTTACCCAAACACGCATCTGCTTTTCACTCGATCGATCGGTGACGGTTGAAAAGAATTAAAAAATAGTAACTTTAACGTCCAAGGCAACTATATTCTTTCGCATGTATTGCTGGAGTCTTTTTGAGTACTCAGCCAAAGTTTTCCTTTAGTATTAATACTGTCAATAGCAAATATGGTGCTTGCAGTCCACCTTCTCTTTACCTCGCGAAAGACAGAATGAAGTTGCATTTTGTGAAACATTAAAATAAAATCAACCAAGTCTCGTGGAATATTTTTATTGGGCGTTAACTCACACAGGTAGTTGCATAGATAGAGCCACAATATTAGAACCAAGCGAATTTAAGGAATGAATTGAAAAAAATACGGTTCCCCGTGTAGTATCGGTATTTGGCAAAAACAGACAGTGGCCGGTAGATCAAATTACAGGGCGGTTTTCGTATATCATCGAAAGAAGCCCAATCGACCCAGATGCGAACGAGGAAAGCACGGGCTACACCTCGAGTGATATGAGGGTCAATTATTGGATAATGCAATTCAGTTTAATTTTCTTCACGTCGAGTCGACGTTCTCATTGTTCGTTGCTAAATCACTTTGCCAGTTATTCGAAACCGGAAAAAAGAAAACGAGAAAAAGTGGAAGACAGACTGCAAAATAATAAACTTTTGGACTATGTAGAAGATTTCTATTGCACGAGTTGTCACTGGCTGCGACATTGAGCCTTATCACCTGGTGTCTATAAACACTGGTTGGGGAGATCCCGTGGACCTCAACCCGGTTGTCTAATTGATCCCACATTAGCTAATCTCCTGGTTAGGTTGTCCTCACCTTTTTATCATCTCATCGATCGACCACCTTGATATACCTTCCAACCACCACCTGTTTCTGAGCCCAGCGTACACTGACGCAAGCATCCAATTGGCGTGTGCAGGACATCTACCCTGTTTACCCCATTCAGATTCAGTTTCTGATTTAATGACTGGACTCTAGCCTCTGCTGTCATGCCCCTGATTTCTGAATTAATTCATGGTGCTCAGATAACACTGAATACCTCCATGTTACTCTGCATGGATATATATAGTATTATATATATATATATATAAGCAGCAGAGGTTACAAACTGTGCAATGGGTTTCAAAATTTATTGCGAAACATCCATTCAAACTGAAACTCATTGTCAAGCAATAATTAGTGATTGAATGGGATCTCTAGTTTCGTTCAATCTCGCACATGGTCCGTTTATCCATCACTCCGATCTCTAACCTGAGTCTCGTTAAGGTAGGGTAATTTTTATTAATTTTCACATCTCGACTGAACGAGGTGTTCGAGTAGAGCGTTTTGAAAATCAGATTTTACCCCCTTCTGTTATCCCGGCTGATTGCCCTTACGTTGTTGATGTTGATTCCGTAGTCTGTCTGTGCTCACATTAATAGCACTTCGTCACTGGTGCTCCGTAATAGCGCAATCGTACTCAGGTAGCATCTCAAGGTTTGTCGCGTTACCACAAATGCAAGGGTTGAGAATCGAGTTCAGTCGACAAAGAGAATGTTATCTAGAAAGTATGATACATTTCTTCCCGAGGGTATTTATCTCATGGTACTTTGAGTGAACAGGACAAAAGAGATAGACACACCCAAAGATGAATTGCAAATGGGGATTAAGATTATTATCAAGAACAGTTTCCAAAGTTACTTAGTTAACACAGCTTTGAGGCAAATGTATTGATATCAGTAAGCCTGAAAAACTCTTCGCGACATGCAGGAATAGCTTAGTGAAAACTCATAGGATAAAATCGCACCTAAGATTAACCCGCACAACACAATTTAGTAACAAAAAATCATTACAACAGTTCTTTATGATCGTGTCTTGTCCATGCTCCCCCGGGGTCACTAGTGACTGTGGTCATGTTTCGACCACAAAGTGTGAAAAGCTAACACGAAAAAGTTGTTGGCGAACCAAACACGATAGGTCGGAACAATGTGTGAAAATTTTCAATCCGTTTGAAAATGCTTATTAGCAATCGCATCACCAACACAACACGCCTATACACATGCATACGGCAGTAACTTACGGTTTAGCCAAAGCAATGGTTCTTCAACCACAACTTCCAGTTCATTTGTCCATTGATCTCGATGCACCAAAGCATTGTTTGTCGGGGTTAAAGTGCTGGGGAAAATGAGCAAGACATTGGGTCGAGACTAAAGAACTGTGTTTGGGCTAAGTCTGGATTGAAAAATGTTCCACTATTCGCAAACATTCTCGGTATTCTTTAATCAAGTTTTCCGAAAAAAGTCATCAGCAAGTGTTGTTCAAGCGGATACGGTCAAGCGTTTGGGATATCAAGGTCTCGAGTTCGAATCCACCCACATCCGAGTCAATCTCGTCATTCAGAAGACCTGTGTTGGCAGTGACGCTATTCCTGGAACTGATGTACACTGCCGCTTTATTAGCTACTATTACTAATATCAGATCAGCGGACAGTTAGCAATCGTGTTCGGTGTTCACGTAATAAACCTTTTGCACTAACTAACATGCCTAATTTAGAAAATTTTCATATGTCATTGTGCGGTCTTCCAATAATGCATTGTAATCAAATAAAAAACTACAATGCAGGCTTTTCTGGTTCATTTTTCATTCAGCCGTAGATGTCGGTAATTTAACGGTCTAAGGTTCTCCTCATTTTTATATTCCAAAATGAGATTTGTTGGCCAAAGCGTATCAAAACTTCAGTATGGTAACCAGTCAACAAAGGCGAAATTCTCCTGTCTCAGATTGACTTGAACTCTAATTGTTTAACGTCACCGTGACAATGGCCGTTTGCCTGCAGGTCTGGCACGGCTGTTAGCAAATTCGATTAGGAGAACAGGGATGTCGAATCAAATCAGAACTTCGTGACTACAGTGACTCGTTGGAACGGACAATTTAATGTCGAGAAATCCGTGAACACTGCTTTTACCAAGATGAAATCTCGTATATTCGGGCGCAGCTAGGTTCCGTAATAGTTCCAAATTCCCAATAATTTTGAAAAGTTGTGTTGATCTTAGATCAGGTTGCATTATGAGTTTTCGTGAGTTTCTAATCGCTAGCCTTGGCGTGCATCCGAGCCTTGTTCAAGAGAATCAAAACTCATTCCAACATTCCTGAACTGATCGAAGCAAGAGGAAACCCATTTTTCAAAGACACTTTAGCAAAACAGATATTCTGGGAAGTTCATAGGAAGAATCGTGTATGGGATGAGCAAAATACCTGATCAATGAAAATAATCGTACAGAAGAATCACTCTGTCATACATCAAGGGGGTGTTCGAACTAACTGCATGAATGTTGCAGCCCAAGAGAACTAAAGTGGCTCATGAGCTGTCCAAAAGCAAAGGAAAACGATTGTCAAAATTTGTGGAAGGAAAAAAGGCCGCATACAAACTCGATTTCCTGAAAAGCAACAAGTACTGCATCCGTCAAACCGATAGAAAATTATTAACTGGGATGCTCGGACACAAAGTAGCTACAAGAAGACACGAGTCATTCTATCTCATGTTCGCCCACATAATTCAAGAAGACTAGTTTGTGAAATAATTCATCGTGTGCTATCATCGCCCAACTCACCATTAAGAAACCATAGAAGCAGTAGCACTGTACAGCTGTTTCACCCTTGCCAGGAATTATCAGCAGTGCGTATCCACCGCGCTCGAACACTAGTTCAGTCGAGATGAAGTTGGAATTCTGGATCATGCAACCGCGAGGAACGCAAGG
>LUCM01005266.1:0-10741 GCA_008360955.1 Fasciolopsis buskii | reverse complement strand
GTTCTCGTCTGCTAACTTGTTTGATCCGGTTCAATTCGGACTCAGCTAGGTTTCGTTAAAAAAATGGGGAATGTATGTTTCAAGATCATCGATCTTTTATAAACACAAAATCCAGATCTTCAGTGCAAAACAAGATCACTGATATCACATTCTGGTTGTTACATAACAACCAGTGCAATGTGCACTTAGGGGCGTTTATCCTGGATGTCACGCTGTGGGTTTGAGCGGTTGTGAAACTCATCGGCCCAGGTTGATCATAGTTTGGTGAACTGTAGCGGGAGTTGTCATGGTAGGTCTAGATTGGCTGACTGTTGGAGATACTGTCCAACCTTGGAAAATCCGACGAAACTCGAAGACGATCGCAGAAAGGAAACGAAGCCTAAGAAACGGCCCAGCCTTTCTTCTGAGTAGTACTGCGACACAAACGTTCGGTACCAGCCGACCAGTTTTCTTATTCCGCGCATAGCTTGTCATAGATACGGGGAATTCTAATGCTTCATCTCTTTTGATTGACCAACAGAATACACCGATACTATTAGGGACCAAAGAGTTAATCTCCTTGGAAAAGGAGGACCGATACGTCGGCCGTGAAATATCGCATGGCCCAAAACGGCCTGTTGGTATTTACTTATGTCCATAAACTCGAGATTTGTTAGTTAACTGTCGTGGAACCTAGAGCAAATGGGTGGTTCAGATCTGGCCCAAAGTAAAAAAGGATAATACTTCATCTAGCCATCGAATACACGAGAACCAGATGGGTATTTTGACTTCAATAATTTCTGTTATTTGCTGTTACTTTAGGTTCATCCCTCAGCGGAAAATGCAACACCTCAAAACGAGACTGATTCGTGACAACCCGGTAATTTGGGCTCTAATCTAGCCAGAGTGACCAAGCAATATGACAGATTAAGTCACCAAGACACCGTACAATCTTACAAGCCAATAGATCAATCAATTTTACATATCTATCTTCAAGCCGGTGGCCACACCATGGTCCAGTTGAAAGGACATTTTGGCTTCATTTGCCAAAGTGAAATAAACACATCCTATAAGCTTCAGCCTTCTGTTTCCTTTTCTAGAAGGCGTAGAAATGCATTGGATTGTAATGTAATGCAATGTATTGTATTGCATAGACTCGCGCACAAACATAATGTTGCATTTCAATCAAAAAGTGTGAGAGTAAAAATTAAAAATAGGGAAGCAATACCATTCATCACCTTCTAAAAGTATGGAAAGACAAAAACTCATCGAGGAATAACCAGAACACATTATGATACGTTGCTAAAACACGATCACGGTTTGTCAAAATGTGTGCTTATTATGGGACAGTGCAGTTCCTGAAGATATTGATTCTAGATGGTATGGAATGAAAAGCGGATTGCATTGAAATATGAAAACGGCATTTTGAAAGATTGTTGTTCAGATGATGCGTGGGATCTGAAAGAATTTTGTGAGCAAATTTCTCATTTGCTGATAAGTGTTGATCGCATAGATTAAAGGACAATTCACTTAGTGGTACGAAGGACACACGGCTAATAATTGATAGCTCCGGCGAACAATTTTAAAATCTTTTTTAAGTAAACCTAGAAAGCTAACAGGGGAACAGTAAAAAAGAAGGATTGAAAAAACACTGGTATTCAAATCGGGAAATGGTGCTTTGTTTCACCTTGTAGTGTCCAAGCTTCCCGATATGAAATGATACTGGCTGGAGATTCTTTAAATAGGTGGAAATATGAGAAGTCCACTTCAGATTTTTATTAATAGTATCTCCTGGATATTTCACGTGATCAACCCTGGTAAGTGATTTTGAGTTGATGGACGACGTTTCGGATGGGCAGACTGACCGAGAGAGAGAGAGCAGACATCGGAATCATTTAAATGGGTTGAAATTTAAAGCAGCTCGTGCAGAGAAGTCATAGTTGGTAAACTTCGAAAATCATCGTTGATCGAAAAGGCCTGAGAGAGGGTAACATCATCAGCATACTTAAACAGATGACAAGGGGACTAGTAGATAGGTCGCTGATGTAAGTAGAGAGAAGAAGCGATGAAAGAACAGCACCCTGTAGCAAACTTGAGTAGTTAACCAAAGCTTTGAAGTTTTACCGTCCGTTCGGGCGCACTGATCTCGGTTAATAGAGTAATCAGATATCCATGCTAATAAAGGCCTGGAACAATCAAATGTTTCCAGTTTGGGAAGTGGAAGAGACCGTGGGGTCGAATCACATGCCAACGAATAGACTGGAAAGACGCAACAGACGGAATTCATTGATGCGTTTAAGAACTTGCAAATGTGGTGAATGAGGGAGGTGACGGCGTGCAAAGTAGACCTGTTAGATTTATAAGCAAACTGAAAAGGGTCATCAGGATGAGGCATGGAATCACGCCATCACTTAAGTATCGCACGCTGCGCCAGTTTAAGACCAGGTGTTGAGGCGATGGGCGAAGCGTTCTGCTGAAGGAGCGGAGTGGCTAGATTTTAGGATGGGAATAATAGTGATGGGTCTGCAACACTCAAGGACAGAATACGAACTTAGTGTTGAGTTAATCAGAGAAGTAAATGTATCCGTCAGAACGGCAGCACCATGCCTTAGAAGAACTGAAGACAGACTGTCAGGACCAACCCTATGTGGTGATTTTGATGGTGCGCAGAAGGTCGAGTACCTATTCCCTAGAAAAACTCGTAACTGTCATATCATCACCTTATCCAAAAATGACTGGAGTATAAGTGGGAGAATGGAAGAAAACATGACTTATACTGCTGACATGCTGGCGGGGAGTTTTCGTGTGATTCTTCTTGCTTCCGAGATAGGGAAGTCGAACGCATGTGCGCTACGGGGAATCGATGTGGATTCCCACTCATGTAGTATTATGGCTGGCGAATGTAGCTCGATGTTGAGTTTCAGCATTTATTCAGGTAGAAATTGCACAGCACGCGTGCAAGTTAACACGGGATTAGTAAAAATTGTCATTGGCTCGTCTGTGGCTTACTGAGGTTTCAGTTTCTTGAGTGGCAATATGGCATTTCTGGTGTAAAAGCTGTTTCAAGGAGTAGCAGGACAACGACGGGATGGCTTGGGCCGTCTCTGGGAAGACGTGTCGAGGTATTTCATTGAGACAGGAGGGGTTAAAAGGAGACAGGCGACTCGGAGCGAATAGGGATTTCTGAACGAACAGTCAGGTTGTTGTGTGATGTTGCTGGAGGCGAAACTCGGTATATTTGAATTTAATTTCGCACTGAAGGAATGGAAGGAGACCTTAGAGGAGGATAGAGATTTGGGCCGGGGAATCTTTAAGTGAGACGGACAATGAGTTCACCATCGAAACTGAGGAGTACGCAGTACTGAGAGAATTACAAGTCAAAAAATACGAGGGTGGGCTTGGTCTAATCCTATCTTAAGAGTAACAGCTGTCTCTGGTGGGAGGAACCCAGAGGTTAGTCAAATCCAACGTGGTCCAGTAAGAGGACGTTATTCAATAATTTAATCGATGCACAGAATTAAGTATGCAGATGTATATGCTCAGGAAGACGAGGAGCATCAGATGCAATGACTTAGAAGAGAGTCCAAAGGGAAATGAGATGAGAGTGTACTGGGATTTGTCGAAGCATCTGGATGCACTGTGTTTTACAAGACAACCAAATTTGAATAGCGGGCAGTATAAGGATAACTTTGGACTTGCCAGACCAGAGACAGGTTGATGTGTTCCACCGCTCAGTCTGTGCTGTCGATGGAATCTGACTGTCTGATCGGACTAGGAAGTTGAGATGAGCGATGATCAGTGACCAGTCACAAATTATTGGTGGTATGCAGTGGAACATGGATTGTTAGATTTGAAGGTTTGGGATAGATTCGAGAATTTTGTATACAGATATCGGATGTTGGTGCTCAACACACCTGGAGGGGTGGCATCATTTTTTAGGGATTAGCAGGGGGATAACTAAAGGGCTGCCGCCAGCCATCCGATGCTTAGCTTCTGAGATTTGGAATAAGAAGATCTTTGATATGCAATAACGCGTAATCTCAGTCCATTTTACGAAACAATAGGGTGATTTGTTTAAGACGGATAATCAATTAGGACCAATAGCCAGAGGCGGATAGAAAGTATTATCGATAACCAGAATAATCAGACAACCAGAAAAATGCAGCAAGGCGATACGCGTGACAGAATTGGTAGCACGACGTTCAAATAGGAGTGCGACGCGGCTAGACTTCACGAACTACGGTTTTCCTAGCCGCGAAGGTGTGATCTTGTGAGCAAAGCTAACAAAGCAAAAGTTGCGAAGTGTACAGGCTCGATTCTATGACATTCGCGCTGGAAAATACTAATGTTCACCACTTGATCACTGGATGTCTCATGTTTAGAACAAACTGGGCCAATTACTGTACCATTTATCATAGGTATGTTCAAAACGGTTTGCCAAGGTCAGTTGTACGGGAAGTACGCGAAAATGGGTAGTAGAGAAATTTCATTTTTCAAGCGGAGTTTGTTGAGACTGCGTTTGTATTAGAGCTTAAAAAAGAATTCAACCTATGTGAGCACATTTTGCGTAACTACGGCAATGTGCGCAAGTTATACATTGTTTGATCTACAGTGTGCTGGCAGATGTGGTCTTCGCTGAGATGGTGGATGTGAAGTTTAAAGACGTTTTATAATCCAATCGAAACTTATTAGACGCTAAGTCTAAAAAATTTTGATATTATTCCGAACGCCGAAAAGATGCATTTAAATTGGCCGAAAGTTGCTTAGTTTGAATAATGTGATTTTCGGACAATGGCTTTTCGTTCTCCCGGGCTAAAGTGACTGTCTCAGTGCCGCATTTGGATTTCTACGTGTAACATTAGGAGAGGTGGATAACTATGCCACTTCTGAAATGATTCACCTTACTTAGCGAGCATTCGTGAGGTGGTCAGCGATGGTATAGAACGAATTTACACAGATTTCCAAAGGCAGGGCGCCGCGGGGAGAGCGGGAGACGCGAGGGAGCAAGCGAGACGGAAAACGGCGGAGACGCGTCAAGGTTGCCACGGGACGCTGGCTTTAGGGTTGTGTAGTTATTAAGTACAATGTAACCTGCTCAAACAGACGTTTATGGCTCGAAATGATACAAGAGTTTAATAGATACAGCTACGCAGTGTACTCGTCGAGTTTGGGCTTGAATTGTCCCACTTAAGCGGAGATTGAAGTAGCTCGTGCAGGTAGTTGCGGTAATTAGACTCTAGATGAAATTCTGTTAAGTCCGGCAGGTTCTAGCACACCGCGACATAAGGAGAGGAACTATGGACAGGATGACCTACAGTGTGCTCTATCAGGTGGAGTTTACGATAGTGCACGCGGCGAGGGACGTTTCGGACATTACATTGTAGGATGGCAGGTGGCGTTGAGGGGAGCGGCGGTCAAAGTGCGCCAAATCAGTCGGAAGAATAATGTCAGGGCGGTATGCAAAAGATAAGTAGTGGTTAGTGTCTGCGGGTAGGTTTACCAATTCCGCGAGGCGATCTAAAGACTTGTTCACAAAGTGAGATACAATGCCAAAGTTTTCAAAATGTGCAAATCAAATCACCTTACTGCAGCAGATTTTGATACCGTCCGGCCAGTCAATTTGGATGGCATCCGGCCGTTAGACAGCAGAGGAATCGCCCGCTGAAGCAAACAACTTGATCTTTCACGCAGACTACCTAACAGTATGATTTCATGGGTTGTCACGGTGGTTGGCCAAGGTCAATCCCCTAGCAGATAAGTAAAACGAGCAACAAACGAATGTTTAAAATAGATGGGCACAGAGGACAGGTTTGTACCAATTATTTTAGTTCTAGTTGACGTCAAACTTGACATTTAGGAAAATGAATAGAGTATTTCTATGTAGATCAGATGGTAGGGTGTCTTTCAAGCACATATTGCTTGAAACGACGATCTTAACAAGCAGTTTCCATTTCTTCACATATATCATACTAACGGTTCAACTTTATTTCTTTTTCTAATATCCACAAATCACCCGAAACCCTCAGCACATCTGGTCAACCTTATTACTTTGAATGCACCAGACTCGAGATTCGCTATCATAAGAGCTCTCCAGTACATTATATACTCGCAGTGATTCATACGCCCAGGTTTTGATCTCGGGTTTTTGACTGGAAAGCTTGATGTTGCTTGTGTTTCCCGGGCAGCTCTTGGTCGAAGAGAATCCGTTGATGTCATTGTCCACGACGTTTGTACTTAATTGGCCTTGGCCAAAAGGCGGTGACAAACAATAACGTTTGAAATAAAATGTTTTATTAAGACAAAATGTTTACCTTGTGTAGAAAAGAGAAAGTTCTGAATTCCATTAACTTTGCGTTTTTCGTACCCATTCAGCTTCATTTGGTCCAGTTTCGTGCCGCGTTTGGTTTTGAAAATTACTGTAGTGAAGTAAAATATTAGGTATAAAAGATATTGGTACAGAAATTGGACGATTCATTTGTGTCTCTCCTGTTCATCATAACTGTGGTAGGGATTTTCCGAAGTTCGGGGACATTTTGTCAGTGAACTAGAGCGAATAAAGATTTTGTTGAGCAAAGAATGAAATGTTTGCTTGTTACCAAGTTCGATGAAGAGATAGCATGATGGCGTCGAAAAAAACTCAAACTTAACCACATTCTATCCCTGATCAAATTCGTTTTGTTGATCGCCTCAGACACAACTTTTCTAGTACAAATGTCGGTCGAAATGAAGATGGGGGACATTTGCTTCACCGGATTGACCGTTGATACGTTTGGGTTAACCTTAATCGGGCCAGTCATTATGCAACTGCCGGAGTGATGACGAACCCGTATAGCGCTTACTTAGTTGCTCCGTTTTCATGACTCCGTCCGTTAGTTAGTTGAAAACAGTGCTGTTGTTATATTTGTTTTCTAGGGGACAGATATGTCGGGATGGTTTTTTCCCGAATATTTTACAGACATGACAGGATTCCGCTGAAATAAGCGTAGTACCAATTTGTGGGATGTTAGGCGCGTATTGAATATCGTTGCATTACCAGTTGTGAGGATTTGCATTTCCCCAAGTACGTTGTTGCATTCACCCTTCGGTTTGATAGAACAAAAATCGAAGCTAGACATTATCGGAAGTCATTTCGGTACGTTGTCTGAAAATACTTGAAACTTGACATTATCTAACGCAACAACATCTCGCTGCTCTTGTGCCCGTTAACGGATTAGATTTTTCAGTTAGAGTTTGGCGTTTTCCCATCAGCCCTTAGGTTTGAGCAAGAGTAAAGAATCGAGAACCGGTCAGTGTGTGATGTGGTATTGCTGACGAGGAGAGACCCGCCAGGAGTCACGTGATCACCCGACGTTGCAGTAGCTAGAGTTTGCTGGGCCCCACTAGGTGTGTGAAGCATCGAGTGAGTTCGCACGAGGTGTGTGCCTCTCCAGTGGTTCGCGGTGATTATATAGCAGAAGTTTGGTTGCAGATAGAAAGCATAGACTCGCGATACGCGGGTGTGTCGGTCCGGGTAACCGGATATATACTGGCCGTGCCTCACATAGAGTTTACTGCAGGATTTGACCCCACAGAGCGGATATATACGACATATCTGCCTATTGAGGCAAGTGTGAGTTACTCATACAGCGGTGGTGTGGGCAAGCGGCAGTTGTTGATGTTGGTGAATACCAGCGCAGATATATAGGGCTTGCTCCCACGTCATGTGGCTCGTGTGCGGGGAAAATGTGGTAACAGGAAAGTATTATAGATATAGAATGAAGCGGCTCGTGTTGGATATACGTGTGGGAATACCCAAATTATGGAAGGTAGTCCTTCGATTTAACTTGAAAGGGAGATTTAAAATTCCTTTCTCCTTGATCAAAAACACGATAGATATTCTCGCAGGGAGTGCTATGCAGTTAAAGCAAGCCAAGATATGTTCCTACTATAGATATTAACGCAGCAAACTGGACTGATGGCTCACACTAGGCTCAGTAGAGTCCGAAAGACGTGTCAGTGAAAGGCATTCAGTATAGGTGACCACCAACGAAATGGATGGGTCGTTTAACAAGCCGCATGACATCATGATCGCGACCACTGATCTTGATCGAAAAGACTACCGAACAATCGATGAAAACGGGAAAATGTACCTGCGAAAGTGCAGTCCCATTGGTGGAATGCTTAGCCAAGTTACAATGACAATCAGCTCGGACAACGGTGCGCTGTTTCTCAGTAGCTTTTGGCCAAAAGACCAACTTGGACGTGATGGACCACAAGGGTAGCAGTTAAAAATCACAATAGATTCACAGGTCAAACTTAGGCAAGCGAGACAATGGATAGGCAGTGAGATTGCAAAGTCTGCGAGTTTGCCCGTGGAATGACTAACATCATTTTACTATAGAAGCCAAGAACGTCGTCTCTGACGGAGCGTAGTGGATGTAGTGGGTCGTTGAGAAGTAGCAAACGCTCGCCTCCTCTCATTGTTCAAGGTTGTGACGCTCTAGCTCAAATCCGCATTGATTCATAGGCAGTCGTGTGCATGGGTTGATGGGAGCCCTGTTGCATAATTCTAGAGTAGCTTGTGATTACGAATTTATTCACCATGTGATTCCAACGCTCATCTCAAATTTAGGAAAAACGCAGCAGTTTATTAGCTATGTTCATCCAATCAGGAGTCCATCATTACTTGAAGAATTATTTCGTGGGGAGCTGAAAGTGATCTGGCTAGTCGGCGTAGCAGCACAGGGCAAGTAGCTCTAAGCTCAGACGTATGGAGGTGAAAGACTCGCTCGTCCAGCAAAGCTATTCACCGACTCACGTCTGTAGGGCGCTACGATTAAACGGGGAAGGAGGAAAAGGTCTTCTCCTGTCAGGGAGCGCTTCGAAAGGAGGGATCGGATGGTGAAGCAGTAACACGAGGCTATCTGTTCCTGCGACGCATGAACGCTGCTCTCTACTTTTCTTTGGGCTGCTGAAAACAGGTTATCCTATGATTGCTTGAAGAGTGTTAAAGCAAACGTCCACGAACAAATGCCCGGGTAGCATAAGTAGGGGAACTAGAGGGACGGGGTTTTAATAGCATCTGGAAGTTTACACGTGATTCCAGTTCCCCGATGGAGAACGCTACAGAGTTTGCGCTGCCTGGGCCTAGGAATCTGCAAAAAACATCAACGGCTAAGTCAATCCCATCTAAAGTGCTTCACGTCGGTTGCTTAACGGTCAGTTAAGCGTTGATATTACACGAATAATAATATCGCGAAAACTCGAGTTCTTTCATTGCGAAAGCAGACCTAAATTGTTAGCTCAGCTTAAACTGAGATTTGGTCGGCTTGCAAATCCACGTGTGCTGGTCATGTTCGGGTTATGGTCGTTACTGTGAGGGCGGGAATGTGGCTCGAACATTGGGGCCTTGTGGATGCCTAATGGTAAAGAAAACCACTTACCTTTCCTGATCGTTGCCATTGTAATTGGGCATCCGAAGCACCTTAACGCCAGAATGTGTAAGGTACGCAAACGTAGGAATGGATGGGACGGGCGGTGGGCAGGTCGGGAGAATATGCGATTTGCAAAAAAGGGGCGTCTAGCAGTTGCAGTTTACTCGATCCCCAGTCACACCATATTTAACTACACTTCCTCTGAGCAAGACACAAACAACGTGTCGCGTCGATGATTCTCTCTTCTGTGCAGATTTCCAGTTACTAGCTGTCGTATTCTATCCGAATCAGACGCTAGTTTACTCTCTACCCTCGTTTCCTCTAGGCGTGGATCGAATTTCCTTCAGTGAACCAGTTTGCACCCACATACTTTAGTTGACTTCCTGTAAACGATTTCAACTAGCAGGATTTCAAGTCCACGTTTAAGGTATAAGAACAATGAACTTCGACAAACAAGATCAGGTCGCAATGGCAAACGCACCTAAAACAAAATTCAAATCATTTCCGGTGTGTTGTCATGCTTGTCGGTTATTCTGGGGGTTTACATTATTGGAGGAAGGACAAATCGTCTAAAACTGTCTACTTCTGCCATCTAACTATGCGTTTTCGTGATAGATTGTATTGTATTGCAATCATCAACAAGCACCCTATCAACCAGGACGCTCCGAGCCGACTGCACTCTAGTAAATTTTATCTTTGGCACTGGGCAAAGAGGGATGAGGGCATGCCGTATTATTTTTCGATGCGAATATTTTATGCCAATTATGTGTCCTTTTTCTTCTAATGCATCAAATGGCTGACTCAACCAAATCCAACGAGTGTGGAATTCATTCGGCGAGTAAGCTTTGAACTGTACTGTCTTGCAAGTTAGGCAATAACAATGAATAAAAGTTCTCCGCACCAAAATGTAAAGATACCGAGAAAATCTAGGAGGGCACAGTTCAACTTCCTGAGATGAGACATCCTGGACCTTACTTTGTTGCCAAATTAATTTGTCATTATTTTAAACTGTAATATTCAGAGTCATGTCGGTTGGCCGGAAATTCTAAAAGCTTTCGGTGATTCGAATGACGGGTTTTGGTAGTCTCCGTAGTATTGGTAGAATCCGTAAGTAGGAGAATTTTTACGCAGAGTTTAGAAGTTGGGTATAAGGTCCTGGGTATTAGAGTCCAATGCGTGTTGGAACGCGAGCATCTGGTACGGGCAGGTTTTGTGGATTTCGCATGAACTTGACCACGTCATGCGTCGTTGTAGCCGTTTTGCTAAAGAATGTGAGCTGAAATGAATAGCAGTGGATGTTGACCACCAGGCTAGCCAGCAACGGTATGATATGGCTGAGACTATGTATT
>LUCM01005265.1:0-109931 GCA_008360955.1 Fasciolopsis buskii | reverse complement strand
TGCCTCGATAAAGTTTCTCTTTTGGTAGCTTGGGCGGTTACCTTAAAATTGTATGATTTGATCTCCGTGCTATTTTATCCGGTCCGCAGATGTTTCCAATGTCCCTGTATTTGTCCGTGTGACGAGCACGTCCGGAAACAGTAGTGTTACCATGCTCTGTCTCCAGCGAACTTGATTTCCGTGAAACTCCGTTGAAGACGATGAAAGTTCGTTGCAGCTCAGATCATTTAATGATTTCGGACATATCGCTCTTCTTGGATATTATTGCATTTGTTGAATACTTCTATTACACAGCATTCACTTATCCTTCCAATTATCATAATTCAAGGAGAATATTGATTTATTCATTGCTTGTTCACTCTGTTTGACAAGAAGTAGGACAAGTTCAGTGGGTCTTGTTGATACTCCCCCGTCCATTTCCGTTGGGGCCAGAAGACGTCCCACAAATATAAGCAGCCGCCTACGTATGCCATATAGTTCCGCGTGCTGCCATCTGAAATGATCCTTGAAGTGCTTTGTCCAAAGGTCCAGCCTTTGTTGTTTATCATGGATGAGTCCTTCACTCTTATTGCACAAGACTTCACTAATCGAAGTTCGCCAACCACCGCTGTCGCGCATAAGCTTGAACAGTCTTTGACTGTTACCTGCAGTGGCCGCTTCCTCCATCTCTTCAAATACCTTAACCGACCAATTGTTTCGGTCAATCCTAAGGCTTCTCGTCAACTGATGCTGCAACTGTCGACGCACGTCATTCAATTCCTCGCACTTAAGCAGCTGGTGGTTTTGCTCCATTAGACCCAGTAACCCTCACGAGCGCCAGTTTTTTGATTAACGCTGGATCTAGGGCCACAGACATAATCTGCTACCAAGTGCGTCATTCGCTGTTTTAAATTTCAAAGCTTGTCTATAATGATTATCGTCGAAGGTTGGCACGCCAGGTGGCTTCTGTTCATAACCGTTGTGTGCAGCTGAATCAGACAGTCGGGCCTTTTATCTGCAACAAAAATTGCAGTAAAATTAGTTAATGGTCCGATCTGACGTAAGTGGGTGAGTACAATCTACAATTCTTTGCAGAAACACGTCACCAGCAGCTAATTGCAATATGTTTGATCTAATTCTGGCTACCCATTGATTTGATGCGCAATGTCGCTGTGCGACGAAAACTGTGTGTGGTATTTGTGAGAGAAAGGAATAAATGATTGTCCACACACAATTGGAGAAGCCTTTCTCAGTTATCTATTCGCTGAGCAGGTACGGTGCACCACCCACCTGAGCTGGCTTCGAAGACACTCGGTTATCGAACCGATGCTCAAGGTTGTCCAAGTTGTGCACTAAATACTACCTGCCACCACTACAATGACAAAGCCTTTGCTTTTTCGATCAACAGTGACGGTTTTATCATAAAACTGGTTAGTTACTTGTCAGTGTTGCATTCTGTTGGAGTATATGCTTAGGTATCAATAATTATACGGTTTATTTCTCGAGAACTCCGAAAGACATGCTTCGTTGGATGATCAAGACTTACAACGGACTAACAGAAAGATGGAGTCAAAAACGGATGTGTGGGTATTATACATGGTTACCAGCAGAACGGCAGGAGTAATTTTTATCGCATTGCACTGCCTTTAGGTGCACTGATGGGGCTTACCTGAGGCGCGATATTTGGTTGGAGGCCAGTGGCAGACGTCAAGATGTGGCCGAGCAAGTTTATACAGCGTCCGCGGAAGTTAATCTGCGGCAAACACATTGAATGTATTATGACTGGCGAATGAACAACTCACTAACCCAGCTTAAACGTCCGGAGGAAATGACGGAAGTGGAGAGTAAGCGAGCAATGTCAAAACGGGGATAGAACCATTGTGCGGCGGATTCGGCAACAAAGGAAATGTACAAAATCTGTTCGAAAACGTGGAGTAGAGCTTAATAATAACTTGCATAATGGTGGATCGTTGATCTAAAGCCCTGCGGGAGAAATAGTCACCAAATGCGAGGATGAAAATGCAAAGTAAGATGTTATACAGTGAAGAAAATATCCGGTGATAGCGTGAATCCTTTTAGTAGGGGCTGAGATTGTACGTAGTTAAATTGAGAAAAATAACCCAGGCGGGGGTCGGAGAAGGTATCCAGAGTTATAACGAAAGCCGAATGACAGGGGTTAAATGTGAGTGACTTCATAAATGTTCCCGGTTAATGTAGTGGGCGTTTTAGCCGCAGTCAGGTAAAGCTAAGGGGAGAGGAAGCTTTTTATGGTTATTGCACGTTGCAGCTGGAGATCACATTACGTAGCTTCTAGTTCCGAGCGGACTTGTAGCAGAGACCGTAATTTTTCTATGGCGAATCATGCTGGTTAACGTTATCGATCTGTTTCCACATGGCCCAGAAGGTCGATGACTTGACCGACCTGGATTGGTGCTCACGGTGGGTCTAGACAGTCTGAAATAATGGAGGAAACGGCAGTCTGGAAAATGTTCCGCCTGAGGGTTTATGGTGGGTGGCAAAGAAGATGTAAATGGGTAACTAAAAAGGCCAAGAAGTACGAAAGTGAATGGGAAGTTGCACGTCTGCAAGTCGGAAAGCACGGGGCATAATGGGGTGCCAAGGGTAGATAGGCGCTTTAAATGGTTCGGAATATTTCATTTATTCAGCGATCAGGGAGGGTTAATCTTAAGTATCGTCCATATAACACTAGT
This sequence comes from Fasciolopsis buskii, assembly GCA_008360955.1. Taxonomy (NCBI): domain Eukaryota; kingdom Metazoa; phylum Platyhelminthes; class Trematoda; order Plagiorchiida; family Fasciolidae; genus Fasciolopsis; species Fasciolopsis buskii. The sequence goes on along the minus strand of LUCM01005265.1, from coordinate 107,241 downwards.
ATACTAGGTTCTCGTGACCTCAGATGGAGCACTGTAGAACGCAAGGGCTAAGTGGAAATAGGGGGGTGGGTTAAAGTTTGAGCCTTTGAAAGCCTAGTGAATGCGATCGGGTCAGAAAGTAAGATACCTGTTTGGGCCCTGGAGAACAAAAGGCCGGCAGAATAAGAAAACTCCAAAGGGCTACTGCGACGGGGTAACTTGAAGAGAAGGTAAAAACAAGTCCGCCGTTCAGATATTATCCAGAGAAGATAACGCGGAGTGAATAGTTTGTCATCAGTCACTCAAAGTAGCATGGAGTGTCGGCGCTAGTAAAGTTTACGGATAACAAAATGGATCAGGGCCTAGGTCGGTGGATTGGCCGTCAACTAGTTTCAGAATAACCAGTATTGATAGAAAACTAGCGTCTTTCATTTAAGCTGTGTGGTTGTAAGTTTACACCTGTAAGAGAAAACACTAGCGAAGAGTGTTAAAGAGTTTGAATGTAATGTAACGGCTGTTGTAGTTTGAACCTGATAATATGACAGCTGTTAGAGAGGATGTGAGCATACATGCCCGGCATGATTGTGGAAGACATGGGAGGTGGAGTGAATATTTAGGTGAGCGGGACCATAGATATCGGTGGAGTGTCTGGTGCGTTAATACCCCACTAAGTCTAAAGATCAAAAACCAGTGGCATATCAGGCAAACACGGGCATTGTGGGAGTTTCCCTTCCGCAAGATCTGATCTAGATTGATGGGAGACAAACTGAAAGTCAAAAGAGGCTCATTTCCCTCAAAACCCGATTTCAACATTTTGTATTTCCATTTCCTAACAGAGTACTTGTTGAGCCCATATAGTGACTTTCCATGGCTACTCCGCTCGCTCATAAATATCCGCGTATTGGAATTTTTCGCAACTGCTGGGTGTGTCCTGTTTTCCCCCAAGTTCGCAAGCCATGGTCTTTTTGTTGTTGCAACAGGGATTTTACTGCATTTGGCTGTGGAAACGGAAATTAGGGATAAGCAGTCGCACAGAGGTGTGCAACTGATTTTGCGGAGAACTTGTTGGGGGTGTGAACGAAGCCACTTCAAAGCCTGATTGCGCTTCGCAACTGACACGGGGCCATTTAAGTAGGTTAGGTGAAGCAGAATTAACTTATAGAGAAAATGACGATTCGTTGTTGTTATATGGTTAAACGACTGAAAGGTCAAAGTGCAAAAAGGACAGGGCGAATTTCATGAGAAGAAGAACAGTAAAAAGACGAAAGCGATTATTGAATACATGGAAGTTTTCGGGACAAGGAAATTGCACTGGTTCTTTAAAAGAGGGAAATGTGACTGGTTTTAGGCGGGAGAAGGTAAATAAAAGTGACAGGGCGTTAATTTACATAAAACGGTATCTGCGACCTATGCACAACTCCATGTCGTTACCGACTGCAGCATGCGGATTGTGGGTTGGAGGAAATTGTCAGCATGGGTTTTTAATCGGTTCCTGACTTTAAAATGAGCTCTCTTGAGATATGGATGTATCAGTTGAAGGCCTTGGGTAAGTATTTAGAGCATCCTTAAAATTGGACCAGTTCCGTATATAGCAAATGTTCATGGGACAAGTTTTCCAAAGCTGGGAATAAACAACAATAAAGAAGTGTGACTTTTGGTTCTGACGAGAACCTGACTGTAAGGCAGCAGGATATACCTGAGTTAAAACTCGCCTACTTCGGCCAATTGTTATTCCACTCGTTTGTTCTAATCTGCTTCCAATTCAGGTCAACCTCCAACTGCGAGGACCGGGAGGCTATCTCGTCAGGTCTCTTCCTGTTGACCTGCCGGGCATGGTTGGATCCTCGGCCTGAGATAGGCCGTCCTGTAAGGCTTCTTGGGTCATGGAGGCATGCAAGCCGTCACGCCGCGTCAAAAAGCAGTCTAGTTTTGACGGAGAATTTCAAGTCATTGTTGGCTGAATGTTCATCTCCTGTTATTAGAGGTTTTGGTCACTTCCATAGGATTTTGGACAATTTGTGTGAATAGATCTCCGGTAGTGCAAGTAATGTCGTCCAGGATATTCATCCCTTGTGGATTTTTGGTAGTTCATAGAACTGCGCGATGTTTAAGTCGTTGGCATTTATTCACCAGCGCTCGTCCTTGGTTATGTGTACGTATTATAATCCCTTTTGTATTATGTTTATTTTCGTTGCGGGTCTTTGGATTGGACCGTCTTTGAATTTTCCATAAATCGACGCATCTTGTATTATTGCTTTTTCCCCATATACTATGTCCATAATGATTGTGACCCGTTCTTTTTATATCGGGGAAACATACGCGGTTTTTCCCGCAGACTTGCGGTGCTCTTTCCTCTGCCCTTGAGGTCGTTGGCATTTCCTTGTTGTGTCCGATAAGGAAAATGACAGTTTGTCTGATTTGCTGTTCTGTTTCGTCAAAGTTTCCGGTGAACCCCGGGCAATTAGGGAGGAGGAAAATGATCTAATTAACGGATCATATATTAATGTTAAAGACTCCACTAAGAAGGCGTACCGGAACCATTGATCGATATCCGTTGCGCTATAGCTGTTGCGGTTTTATAATGACAAATTTCGGGGGGTATAAGTCATGTAATAAGTTTAGGAATTGGAAGGTTTCAAATAAATTATAATTTGTGCAGAATACATTTTGTTTCGCTGTTTTATTTTGGTTATACAAATCAAGTTGGTTCGCTCCATGGTTTTCCGGTTGCGCTTAGTTGCTTTAGAAAAATGCTTCAGTGTACACGACCGCCTGCGGTTTTTCATTGAAATAGCTCTCTTCCAAGCGTGTGAATCCAGTTCAATCATTGTCTTATTGATTATCCGTGGTATTTTACGAAATATTCCATTTCGACCGCGTGTTTCCTTTTTATATCACAATCACTGCACGTCGTGTTTGTACACAAAGTATATGTCTCTGCAACTTCCAAGAAGTGAAAAATTATCCTAAGTAAATTCGAGTTTCATAAGCTGTGGTTAGTAGCCTAACTTTTAGAAGGCTTTCGGTTGGCATAAGGGTAAAAATAGGTATAAATGGCCTAATGGCTTCTAGCGGTTGCTCTGGAAAGAAGGTGTGATAAAACAGGCTGGAAAAACTAGAACATTATTTTGCCTAAACTTTCATTTGCCCGTGCACTGTGCGTAAAGCATCCCGACTGTTGGATTATCCGAGACTGGGTATGCAACATTTACTTATTTAATAAAAATCGAACGCTAACCCGACCTCAAACAAGGAATAATGAAAACTGTTCAGTTTCCTACAGCCCGCGTATTTCATGGGATCAATTCAGCCCTTGCACATTTTAAGCTGTTGCAGTAAACTGCAGTTTGCTTCCGTGCCTTGGCAGTGCATTGGTATTTTTACCAACCGCCCGGGTGTTTGTGCTTCGCTGAGTCATTGGAGTGAACGGACCTTTTTTGTCGGGCTGGAACATTGGCCTTGCAGCCATTTGCGCCCACTATGAAATCGTTCTCTTTCAGCACACGAACGGCAGTTTTCGGTCTGTTGCGCCGCTTAATACAGAGAAACAACCAATTGGGGAAACCTTACGAAATGACTTTTAAGGATTACTTCAAAGCGCGCTGTTTGCTCGGTTGATTGCGATGTCAGGGATCTAGTAATACCGGCAGTTATCACAGCCGAACTGCGGGGACTGCTAGTATTGCGCAGTGCTTTCTATGCGCCCTCACGACATGGGACTACCTTTTGGTGGAGGTATGGAATTGCATTGCGAATCTTTGCCATGGCTGACTCAACGTCACACGGGCCATCAGGGAGCCAGAGCATATTTGAGGCTGTTGCAGGCTTTGCTAGATGGAATCTGCCTAAATTTCTGCTGCGTCTAGTCTTGGAATCGGCTGAACTCCAAGTAGCCATGGGACCTCTTGAATTGGACGATTGTTACCTCAAAGAGCGGAAGGTGAAAGATATTCTCAAAATCAAAGCTCCCCGGAGAAAGCATGAAGTCCGAAATTGCTTACTGGACGTTATATTTGATAGAGATTCTGAAAAGTTGGCACACCTTGCAGAATTTCGATCAGTCCCTGAGAGAAAAAATCAGCTCCGGCTTGGTGTTGTTGGTTGACCCAGTCAACGTGCGGGGGATAGAATTGCTCAGAAATAGGAAGTAGTCGTAAGTCGCCAATATCCGCATAGGAAGAGAGGTACCAACAAGATAAACACCGGAAATGTTACGCCTAGCGCTGTCATTTGGGTATCCACCGGCGGTTAGTCTTCAGTAACGTCACAGGGAATCACCAATACTATTCGAATCTGAGTATGATTCCAGGGGTAAACATGAAACTTCAGCCCTCCTCTTCCGATGTCGCTTCATTCGCTCAGAAAGACTATGTACCCCAGTGAGAATACATTACTGTTACGAATATCGAAGACATCTTGTGCTTTATTGTTGTTTCATCAGCCCAATAGGAAAAAGTTTCAAAGTCCAATTTCGAGGTCCAGGTCTTCTTTAGTTATTCTCACTCGTGATATTGAGGACATCAGGAATTGTACTCAACATGGGATGCTCAAGTTAGTTCTCTTTTCTTAACATCTTACAAAAATGAGATAAAACCATTTTGGCTCTCGCTCTTGTTGCCAGCCACTAACGAAAATTTGCAGTCGCAGCCACGCGAGAAGTACTTATTCGAGATTAACCCATTTCCTCCTAAAAACCAGAAGAATTACTTCCATAGGAGGTCAGTTCAAAGATAGCCTTGTCCTGACCGGGCAAAAATCTTGAAAAATAAGTTCGTCTTGCCCTTTTTTAGGCTCCCTAACAGTTCCGCTAAGGCCTATTTAGCCTTTCGGTGGTCCTCAGCATTAAGACTGCGCTTTAACTGAATTGCATCACGTTTAGGGAGTCTCCTCACTTGGGGCTAATTTAATCTTGAAATGGTGAGGTTACAATAATCGCAGATTTTGGAGAGGCAACAAGCAGATCTCATCTGGAGCCATCTCTTTGTGAAAACATTTGAAAGCAATCCTTTCTTACAACGGGTTCCCATCATGTTTCACCTGAAGAGAGGCGAAAGATGATTCCAACAAACTTTAAGTCGGGTGATCGGGTATCCACAGAAAATCTTTTTCAATCTTATATGCGAATTCAAAAGGCACACATTTACCTCGGATTTCCCTTAACTAGTCTTCCTTACTAGAGGCTAATGCACCACCAGCATATAAAACAACAGTCTCCCTGTCCTGCCTAGCCACCCAACGAACGACTGCACTTTACATCCTAAAATGCCTCCATTCTGAAAGTATGGGAGATGATGGTGTCAATGATGGCATCCCACTTATTCACTAATACCAAACCACTGAATGTGACTCCCAACCCAGTGCCCCGCTCAACAAAATCGACTTCACGCAACAGCACCAGCAATTTCCTAATGCAGACCGCTCCCGGCCTACCTGCTACTCTGGTTTTGTTACCTGCTGCTTTTATAGTAACCCCCACCCGACCTACGGAAAAGGTCTTCCCAAACGACTCCCCTCTTAACCGGCCCATAACTGTAGGCCACTTGCCTCTCAACACCACGTGTGCACCGTCCATCTGGCTTCTAATCGGAAGCTCACCACACTGTTCTCAAATCCCAATAAATAGAGATACAAGTCAATTTCCCGAAGGTCAGTTGACGCTAATAAAAGCTAAACGACGCTTGGAAACCACAAAATTTCGGTACATTAAGGTACCTGCTTTCTTCCAATTCTGCAACTGGCATCATTGGCTACTCAGAACAGTCAGATCTATCAGTTCACTGCTACAATCCCAATGGAAATGTCTTTGCATCTGCTGTCCAGCCAACCCCAAATGAGCGACCAAATACTGCTTCTTGTCAGCCCAATAAACGCCACCTCAAACACTCCTCAAATGCCGTGTACAACTTCTGTCTCCCTGGGCAGCTCACTATTAATCATGGTCCGCCCTCCCCATACTTTAACCACCACACCTAAACTGGCAAGTGCTACTCTGTTCCTACTACTTGCAACACCCTCATAAATCCAAAGACCACAAAACCGCCGCCCATTATTAAACTTTAGCTGTCTCCACCAGTTCAAGCCACCATTAATCCACCCTATCCACAAAATTTCTGTTCCAGGGCCAGTGAAATCCCACCTACTTGCACACTTCACCATTCTTTTCCTGAATGCCCTGTCACCCACAAGTACTCTTCATCACTACTAACCTTTTCGATGAGAACTGCTTCCCACCGGCCCGGTCCTTTCAAGGGTTGAATTTCCACCCACCAATGTGGTTCCAACCATATGGCTTCCCTTACTACGAGAATCTGCCTGCATGGAACCAGTATTTTCCTCATCAAAACTTGAGCACACTGCCCAGTTATCTCGGAGGTGGCCAGAACGAATTGGCTCTACTAATGCAGCCATCCATGCAGTAATATGTCATCAATAACCTTCGGCGCAGCCCGCTTCGAATTCATCAGGCCCCATTCCTGACCGTTAGTCTTCCTACTAAACCACTCAGCATTGACTGCGCATCCAAAGTGTCTCTGATTCTGCTTACCGCGCAATAACTCCCGAGAAAAATTACCACCCCGAGACGTTTTGTACGAAATCACTTCTATAGCATCAGTCTAATAACTGAGAAGTGGTCAACGGGTTACGCACCCTTGAATAAATATTCCTGAGTGGTTACAACTTTCTGACGCACTAAACCATTTGGATTGTAGGTGGTCGCTTGGCTTACATTAAGCCTCATTTTTCCGCTTCACCTCTCCAACATCCAGTGTCGAACATTTTGCCTGACGCTTTGTGGCTCTCAATACATATTCATAAATTTCTAGTACATCTTGGATGTGTTTACCAGCATCAATCATCAAAAAACTTTAAGCTACCTGAACTAACCAAGGGGTTCGAGTATGTTGCATCCATCCATGGGGAGGCAAAACTTTTACCAGGAGGCTTTAATGGCCCTAATATTCGATGGTCCACAAAGACTGCCCTTTTGCATTTATTTAACTTCGCTCGTGAAACTCACGCGAGAGGATGGACACAGCATGCCGCAAACCTCACCAGGCGAAGTACTATCCTTGACCTCGTATTCACCCACGGTCTCCCTAATGTTGAAATATCCATTCTAGGTATTTTTCTGGGTAGGAACCACAAGATGGACTCATACTTCCGTCGCGTTCATTCCAGACCTCAAAAATCTGCAACCACTGCCCAGTCCGCGAGAGTCTCTAACGAATTACCGAGCTGGACTGGGTTGAATGACCCTTCCCGGAGCCTTAACTGGTCCGAATTTTTCCTTTCATCCGTCTTCCAAGAAGCTACTAACATCTTACATGCAAATCTGCACCTGATTGTTAAAAACTCACTCCTCACACGGTACAACTCGACCAATGCGAATGAGCGAAATCTGCAAATATAGAGAGATTCTTAAACTGTAGAATATCTACACGAAAGCCTTAGACTGTTCCATATTACTGAGGATAAGTGGACTTCAAAATGACCTGCTTGCTGCATTCAGAGGCCATCTTTGTAGACAGGAGCAAGCTGCCCTTCGGCATTCGAATTCCGGCCCGTGTGTGGCCAGACTTCTGCGGTTCTTCACTATTCGCAACAAATCTGATGCCCTTATGTACATCATACACAACAGCCAGCAGCTCGATGATCCGAAGGAATTTTTCGGGACTTTGAATTCATACTTCTCCTCCCCCGTCATTACGGACATCGCTACCAATTTATTCATCATTCATAGGCTAACAGATTAAGCTCTTTCCCCCATCTTATTTAATACTGAGGAAATAGAAAAGGCTCTCGCCGTCATCAGACCATCTTAACGAACTGGCTCAGAGGATATTACCCCTGCCGTATTCCGCTTCGGCAAACCCGACATTGCACTTCTTTTGTTACGCCTGCTGTATTAACCCCTCAGCAGAAAATCTCCACCATTGTTTCTCTCCACAAAAATGGACCACTTTACGACATAAACCGAACACCCATCCTGTCCAAACTCATGGAGAGAACTGTCAACGACTAGCCAAGTGGCTTCCACACGACTAACGACTTAATTGGTGAAGCCAAACATGGCTTTCTTAAGCGCAGATCCCTTGTCTCTGCCTGTTTGCATTTTTGAACGGTCACTCTAAATGTCGATAAGAAAAAGGCCGTTATAATAATCACCCTTGACATGACCAAGGCACTCGATCGTGTGCCCCATGAATGATTGTTGCTACAAAATCAAATTCCATAGTTTAGCAGATCCGCTGTACTTTTGGTTGCCCTCCTACGCATTCTACGATGCAAGCTGAGGCTATACGAATCACATTGCAAACCGCAATCGGGGCACTGCTTGATAATTTTCTCGGACATGCTCAGAATCGGTCGTGTTGCAACAAAAAACGTCCAGCGAGCATTCACAAATAAACTTCATGGTTCGCCATCAAGCCTTAGTTACAGAGAACGATGCGACCTACTACAGCTTAACCCCCCTTTGGTTACGTCATGCCAAACTCGACTTCACATTCTCTTTCAAGCTCATGAGGTTACATGTACACACGGCTGATGGCCCCATTCGACTCTTTAATGAGTGCTCCGGCCTCCCAGTACTCTACCGTTGTCCCTTGAAATACCGCTTTCCAAAGTGTCTTTTAGGTCAAAGGTCTTCACAGTTGTTTACTTTCCCTTGTGAAATAGATTATTGGACCATGCCCGACCCAGACAGGGTCTAAATGATCCAATATTTTAGTCTAGATTTCTCAACGTATCACCATTTTTCAGCTTAACTGGGACCAGTGTAAGTCTAGACCGAGCTTTCGAAGGCCACGCAGACTTTTAGCTCAACTGAAATTAGGCGTCCAAAGTTGCAACATCTTATACCGGTTCCCTCCTTAAGACTAATGACACCATCGACTTAGCCGTTACACCAAACGTCCCGCAGATTCACTAAGAAAACGAAATTAACCAACAGAAATAGACGAAGCTAGGCTGAAGGCCAACGATTTCTCCTATTTTCAACCCATCCGCCTCCATAATTCTCCATTTATAGTCGTGTTCTTTGTATTGGGTCAGCAACGCAGAGAATGCTGACCATGAAAACTGACAGAAAATCAACCTAGTACTCGGGAAAAGTTACCAAATGTTTGCAGTTTAATTGCTTTGCGTCACAATGCAACCTGATCCAAGTACCAACCTGGTAACCCTAACACATAAGTGCTTTACTATTAACCAGGACACCAGTTTGATGCATCACGAATAAACCCTCCGACGGTGAGCTTTAGTCTTGTTCACCTTAACCCGTTATCTTGTACAATAAATCCAAATTATTTACCTAATAATAATAATAATAATAATAATAATAATAATAATAATAATAATAATGTATATTTCTTGATTTGCGAGAGGCGTGCGCGAGGAAAGATCAAATTATTAAAGGGACGACGCACAGGAGATGCAAATGAGATAAATCGAAAGGGAAAGAGAGTGGGAGCAACTTTGAGCAACTTCTTGGTTCTTCTTGGCCTAATTATTCATTCACATACTTAGGTTTGATGATGCCTCTATTTTACTACTGTTCATTAATCACCATAAGCCCACGCTTGCACCCAAGCCACATTACGTCTCTCTCTTATGTTTCAGATCCCGCGCCGAGGCTATACGCGCTGTTACCAGTTCCGCCTCCGTAAGGGCAACTCAAAATTTACTATCTTCTGGCTCCTGCCAGGACGCTGCTTGCCAAGCTGGCCCTCGAGGGCTGGTCCGCTCAGCTCGAAATAAGTCGCTGATCGCCTTCGATACTCCAAATCAGATGGATTTTCAAGTAAAGTCATAAACACGGTTACTATTTCCACTGGGATGCCTTATGTGCCACTTCAAATTCCCTACCTGTACTGCCGCCTAAGATCGAAAGCTGCAACAACAAAAATGGCGGCATAGAGAACATCCATGGTTAGTGTAATTTAGAAATGTTTTCGCTTCTTCCACAGACTTTTTCTTCTCCAGAGCACCTCTCAGTCCAGTTTGCAGCCAGCCGCATAGGGATAAAATCGGCAGTCTTGGGAGTTCCATTTTCGCTCTCTGCAAAACGTTTCATAAAATCTTATTCTCTAACTATTTCGGCAGACCTGATAGTATTCCTCTACTTTCTTCAGCATCTTTTGGCATATTTTTATCGTTCAATGCGACTTCCTTATCCACCACTGGGTTCTGGCTCATTTCCATCCAGTTATCAAATCCCTGTATCTTCACCCCATCAGTTTAAATTTTCTGTCCATCACGTAACCCTCTGGACGTTTCCGTCTCCGGCTATACCTCGACATTAGCCATTCAGCTCCTATCACGTTTTGCATAAACGACACGCACATTTACCGTTTAAACACGAAACCGCTTGTTGTCCGTTGTTTGCGAACAGTCCCAGAAAGCCCTTTTATAATCTTGCAAAACATTTTGTAAAGTTTTGATTTTTGTCTTCTGTGCATGTGCACTGCGTATTGGTTTGCAGATTCTGATCTTGATTCAGGAGTAATCCAGAGTAGCGTGTGCCCCATCTCTTCTGACTTCAATCATTCACCTTTCCTCTGAATCATCCATGTACAAATTTGCTCTTGTTTTGCGCATTCCACTCGAAAACCGAGAAATATACGATATTATTATTCACATGAACCGAATGCATTGTCAGAAAAACGATGCAACTCAACAAACTGAGGAGTTTCGTGTCAAGAGAAACTGCATGTGTAATGGAATATCTTCGGTTTTGTTGAGTAATGACTTGAACTCCTGCTTCTGATCCGTTTTTCGTTCGTGGTCAGTTTCAAACCTCAGAAAGCCAATTAGAATAAACTTTGTTTGCTGCCGCTCTGGGCTTATGCGTTAGGAAGAACCTGTTCCAATGAGCAAAACAAGGGTTAAAGACTTCCATTTAAAACCAGACCGATCAATTAAGGATGGAGTGATTAAGAAGGACGCATAGTTTTGAGCTACCATGAACCATTTGTGTTCGCGTCCCGGAAACTCGTATTAAGTGTGCGTATAAATGAGACCCATTACATCCTTCTTCTTGGTGGGCGACTTCAAAAGCTGAACCAAAGCATGGAGAAAATATTCAGTAAACAGTAACACTTGGTGGCAACCCACCTCAAGTAGGCCTTGGAGGCCAGAAGACTACGGACTCAAACCTAATGATTCCGCTGAAATTGTGACCTAACGGAAAACGTACCAGCAACATGCCAGGCGCTCAACCGAGTAGACCTAAAGTCCGGTAAGATGATGGTCACCACCGGAATGGGGAGATGAATCGAAAAAGAACAAAACAAATGTAGAGATAAGCCTGCGGGTGGGTCGATTATGCTGATGACCCTCCAAGTTTCAAAGGCTGCGACCAAGAATAATCCTTTATGGCGACAACACGATTGTCTTAACAGCTACCCTTCTGCCATTTATTCTGCGGCCCCAATTTTCTGAAAGAACTTAGTGACTGGAGCCGCGGCGAGTTTAGGACTGGTTTTCTGTATAAGATGTGCTTTCAAGAGCAGCCTCTGCCCCACGCCCGACGCATGCCTGATTACTACCGTTTAAAAATTCCAGTATTTCCGCGGCGAGGATTTTCATCGGAACCATGAAAGCAATCTATCAAGCACTTGCTAAACGCGTCCATGGCTCTAATCTGTAAACCACGCTGTACGCTTGTCACTTTGATTTCTTGTGGCGAAGTTGTTTTTAAATTGGCCTAGCTCCGTACATAACCCACTGAGTAAACATTATCTTAACTGGCTCACTTTAGTATTTTGCTCCATCTTAAATTCCTCGTCAATGACTTTTAATCGCCCATGCTGACATATTTTTTATTCTTTCTACGGCCATATTTATAATTTATTTGTTAAGTTAAAGTATTCAGCACTTCGTTCTAGCCATCGACGCAATGAGGAATCCTGGGAAAAATCTTCCAGATGCCTGCTTTAAGAATTCATCCTTTGTTACACCTCATGCCTGGCGCTGATTTTGAGAGAAGTATTATATACACATTGGTATATTCCTTGAATACTTCGATTAAATATCACAGGGCTATTAAAAGTCACGCGAAACAAACAAGTAAACATTTGAATGCAAAATGAGGAGAAATAGCAAATCTGGCATACTAAGAAGAACATAGTGATGTGAACCGCAAGCGCAGAGTTAAATTGGAAGATGGCGGCGGGTTTCTAAATGTGTCCGCAGCAGTTGGATTTAAGGGGTCTAAAAAATGGACATGAATGTTATACTTTCATGAAGGAAGTCTTCAAGGACCATGAGTCCAATTTAAAAAAATTGTCAAAGCTGACCAAAATACTGGCGGGAAGAGCACTGATGGGCGATAGAAATAAAAAAGGACGTCGGTCATTCTACCATTGATCATGGAGTCAAGAAAATGTTTAAAAGCCTTTTAAAAATGAGGAGGGAAGAAGGTCAATTATGAAGTTTTGGCCAGCCATTTTTTGAAGACATGAAGAATGGAAGTGTCGTAGGCAATGAGAACAGTAAGGATTATTATGGTATGCGTTGAATAATATATCTGACGCCAGTAAGCAATTGTGAAACAAAATTAGGTTTTTTTGTTTTTGTCCGCCTTTGAGGGTCTAGCTTAAAGCGATTACTGGTATACTCACAGCCGCGGTTGTCGAGGGGAAAATTGGGGGTGATGTTCGTAGCAGACGATGGTAGCGGTATCTGAAACAGAGATCTGAGGCTGAGTGCCTTCGTGGCGATTGGATGTCAACGTGGTGGGCATGTTAGTCACGGGCGGGTAGCTCTAGCGGTAATTCTGTGCAAATGGAAGGACTTATTCGCTCGAAAAATCGCCAATGTTGTTGAGCAGATTATGTGGTCTCGATATCTAGAGGGACTTGCAACAGGGTCATCAGTTTACATTGGTGGATCATGCGGATTAGAAGCAATGTCCATATCACCGCAGCCATGGAGCAGGTCGAATTTGACGTCCTGGGATGGTTGATCTGAGTCTTTGGTCAGTTTGCTTTCACGGTGTTTTGAGACGCGCGAGGATGGGCCTCGAAATTGGATGGTAAACTCTTGATGAGACACGAAAGCAAACGCAAACAACTGGGGCGGAAAATCGGAAAGAAGACGGTCTGGAGGTGTTCCAGCTGAGCGTTATAGTGCGTGCAACAATAAGAACGAGACGCGATTTACGTTACTTAGAATGAGACGTGACGTCGTGCTGAACGGCGCGCTTGAAATGGTCTAATTGTCAAATGCTTGCAGAAAAAAGGGTTTATGTGGATATTAGTTTGATATTAGGTGAGGATGATATGTGTACGTATGTCTTTTTATATACCGTGCTGCATGAGCACTAAACGAGATAGAAAGTCAGGTGAAAAATTGCCCTGGCTTGTTTCATTGACGGAGATTGTCTGCTTATATCTACAATGATTTATGCTTTCGGAAACTACCGGGAATAAAAATGTTTACACCTTGTTGATTGGGTTCAGATGAGACTTCGAGAATTATATTCAGTCAATACTCTAATCCCGACTCATTGGCCCTTTCTATTAAAGAGTAAGGATCGTGCAAGTTGGATAAATTTTTTATGGTTATTGCTTTCCTAATTGCATTTTTAATGGCACCGGAAGCCGGAGAAATCATCTTTATATGTTAGTGCAGCTTATTCCATTGGGAGGAATAATTGATGATAGAATGTTTTTCTAAATGTTGTCCTTGACATGGGATATAACACCGAGAAAGCAGCTCGACGCAAGCCATAGGAAAAGTTATTTCTTACTTAGGGTGCAGAAATGCACACATTTACACCGATGATCCTGTAAAAAAGGAGAGGTTGATGTATGCTCGACGCAGCCATAGGGGATAGGGCTGCAGTTTTATGCAACGTTTCATATAGTTTGCGAGGAAGAGTAGCCCAGAAGTCGCTTTTCAAATGTTCGTTGAACATTCTCAATTTTGAGTTTGTCGCTATGCCGCAAGTTTGAATACAAGATGGGACAGTAGTCCAGAATAGGTCTTACGTGTTGTACATAATAACAACTACCAAGCCCTACTGTCCACATGCAATTTTGGGCCCCATATTTCCTTTTTAACTTCAATTATTCTCTCTATGCACCCCCAATCTGCGTTTACATGTTATCTGCAAGCGCCATCATAAGGCTGTTTGCAGTGCACAGACATCACACTCCCAAAATGTAAACTTTTAATGTTCCCTATTCATCACAACCAGCGCTGAAGCAACCAACCCCACATTCATTCTGGCTTGCAGTCCATTCAGTCGTCCTTTAACCATGTCAGCAATAGCGTTTTCACTGAAAGAAGTGCATCACCTACATTTTTCTTGGTAGACCGCGCAACCTCTGCGATACTCTGGATTATTCGCTTCGAAGCAAGTTCCCTCAAACTACCGAAAATTCATGGTGTCGCCATCAAGTCCTAGCATTTCTGTTAGCCATACACAAATCTTTTATCTCACTGCTATCTCCTGGCCCAGTATGTTTCAAACCCTTGGTGCATTCTTCTCTCTTTTCCTCCTTCATCTCTCCCCTTCCCATTATTCGCCGTAGCGTTAATAGTAAACTGTCTTGGCGAAAATCGAGAGGCTTGCTTCGGATTATGATCAACAGAAAAACAGCTGTGATAAGCGCTAAAATAGTAGTGCGACTTGCGCAAGACTACTAAACGGTCGTCGTTAACTGGGCCGCGGTTCACTCAAAAACCGCAAGCGTTAGAGCGGCACAATTAAAACGCTTCTGCTTGCCCATGTGTCCCACAAATGATGAGTGGTTCCTTCTTAGCAAAAAACCCTTGTATAAATATAAGAACGAAAGAAAATCGTGTTTACAATCAAAATAAAACTTGCTAATGCAAACTTCGTTGACCATAAAAAAGAAGAACAAAATAGACCGTAATGGGATCTTAGGGCAGAAGGATTAAAGGCCAGTGCAGACGAAGAACGGATAGTATAAAGGTTCACCATGGTTGCCAAAACATTACGAGCGTGTAAGATAAATTTAACCGTTTGCATCATAAGACTTCATAATCACTGCAGCTCTAACTGAATCGCTTGGCAAATTTGACAGGCAACGCGGAGTAGAGGAGAAGCGGAAGAGTGCAGTAGATGTGGGGACCGAAGATTAGCTTTTAAATATTAAGCCCCCTTAGTCTAGCTGTTGTAATCCGTTTTTTCTCCATTTTAGTGAAGGATTGAAGAAGATGGAAAAATCACAAATAAACAACTGTCCAGTCTGGATGATTTCCGTGTTAAGTGAAAAAACTGAAAGACCAGAATTCATGTAAAGACAGTCAACTAGTTTTTTATTTAGCTGAGGTTCCCAGGGACAGATATCACCAAGCCCGCTACACTGTTCGATCTTGCTGAGCCAATAAGAAAACCCAATTTAAACGATCTTGCAGGGGCAGGTACGTTCAACAAATCACAGTCGTCTGAAACACTCAGACGTATTCAGAACTCCGACTATCATATAATATTTAATGTTTTCTACAGCCACTCTCTGCAGAAGATAAAACAAACAACAGTAAATAATTGCAATGGGGACCATTGTCATAATCATTGTGTGAGACCAGCTGAAAGGTTTGACAATAATCCGCAGCCAATGCAATTGCAGGACATAAGAATAAGCCTAAGGTTCATCAAAATTAAGGTAACGTTGCTGTTAATGCTTTGGGATTAATTTATCGGATTCCTGAACACCACGCATCATACAACGAAAGGCCCGCGATCTTCAAGAACGAAACACAGCGCCCCAGATCGCAGAGGTCAGTAGGTTTTCCTGTCTTCCTAAATCACGAAAGTACAAACCACGGCCACAAACCTCTGACCTACCACAAAATGTTGAAATCAATTTAAAGGCATCATTTCAAATCTCCCGGGAAACCATCGTGCAAACTGTTGCCTCTCGAACCATCCAAGCATAGAAGACAGTCTCTGCTGCCGTCCGCAACAATCACTCTGTAAAAATGCACACAAAAGGCACCGAAATGAATGGGCAAGAGTCGCCAGAGCACTCACCGTGTCCAGACAACCCGTGAACTGTAGACCTGTGCGAAATGATTTCTTGGCCGCAGCTCGCAGTCTATATGATGCATTCTAAAGCCACCAAAAAGAGTTGACGCAGAAGCTAATCGCGTCTACAAAGCAACAAAACGCACCCTTTGGTAGATAGCCAGGTGAAGTTCACCACTGTCCAGTGGTAGTTTGCCAATGAACTCGATTAACCCCTAAACCTTAGATCTAAGAAGTGAAGCGCAAGCCCAAGCCTCCAAGTTGCTGTGTCGCACCCATACGCCGCGCTATTTAACAGACACGGGCGAGCCTTTTCTAGGACCCTCATTCTCTTGTCACCCCTCAGGCATAGAGTGGGGTGACCTCGTATTCCGCTGCACCTAACCTAATCTAGATGTGCTTAGGTGGTATCCAACACACAGCTAAACAAAATTTATTTTCATTCCCCTCAATGCATGAAATTTACGCAAAGCTTGCTGGGATTCCTTGCTCAAGGAGATTTTCACACCGAAAACGTCTCCTATTTCACAAAAAAACGGTTCCATCAACCCTTTTACTCTTTCTACGCCTTTCACCCTAACTCCTCTGCCTATGTCCTATTCTGCGTTACTTGTATAGCTCAGAAGGACGAACTTGTCACTCTGTTTCAGCTACCTATTCCACCCATCAGCCACAATAAAGTTAGCTCCTTCGTTGACAGAATCGCCTCTATTAATGTCACCGGTGTCCATGATAGCAGCTTTCTTTGAGGCTGAAAGTACTGAGGATGAGAAACACTACCGTGGTCCACAAAAGTTACCCACATTTATCACTCTCGATTTGACGTTGCTATCTTGACCAGGGTCGACGTTTACAAAGTACTATGTTTCTGGCTATATCACAACCTTTGTATATTCCGTCACCCACGGCTTGGCAGCAAGGTGGCGCTTTGCGTTCTGCACCTGGTCCGTGGGCCTTTCATTGGTTTTTCAATTGACAATTTCCTGACGATTTGCGGAACCCTTATCCGATCTCTTTCAGAACACTAGAGCTAAGCTGTGCACATTGATCTGGGTTGAGATGTGGAACCACTGGAAAAAATTCAGAGAGTGTCCATCTAATTGTCTTACCCCTCTCCTTTCTTAAAGTTTAGTCCATAACGCTTTGACTTGAGAAGAACCCGGCGCGATATTCGTCTGACGTATCATCTCTTTATATTAGGCCAACTAGAAATATTTTGAACTCTGCCTTCCATGGATAGCCAGCGGCTATTCCAGAAAGATTTTCATACCAAAACCTTGAACATCTCTTAAAGCCAGTTTCTTTACCCACAGGGCTGTATCCATGTAGTACACGCTCCCAGAAGAAATCGTAATATGAGCGAGCAAATCCATTTTGATGAAGAAACTGCACACCGATCTGAGACTAATGGAGAGCTTCCCTTTAACTTTGGTCAAACAAGCACAGAGCAATTACTCGTATCCCAAATTACCGCCATCTCTCATTGCTCAAGTTAGCCCTGAATGCCGAGTGCCACAGAGTGGGTACCGCGCGTCTGTCCCCCATCCAGATTCAAGGAAAAGCTCTCAGGCCCTGTAAATGAACTCTATTGGCTTCTACCCTGCATCCCAGCCCGAGGTTTCAAGATTGCACATGGCATGACAGATTTCATGTTTAATGACGAGACTGCGAAAGCGCTATCAAGGTTACACATATCCTGTCCTTGTGTACTTTGGGTTGAAGCTTTCAACTATGAAATTTATTAGGAAAAAAATTGCAACGGCTGACAGAACTTACATACAGAGGCAGATCATCGCTGGTACCCCTAGTGGCGCTTCTCTCAGAGACTGATATTTTCACATCCTAGTGCCCAGGCTTGGAAGGCCGTATTTTGCAGCCATTAAGAAAGATGGCACCCATCATTTTCTTGCAGTTTATAAGGGCCAGCTTTCCAATCGCGATAACCTCATACACTTCAAAAAAATTGTAGTTTCCATGTACTCTGCACCTCTGACCGTTTTTACTAAAACTCCTCGTCTGCCAAAAGCTCTGCTCATTGTTCTCCTCTTTCCTAGTTTTGTTGTTGTCCTCATCCATACCGCGACCTTTGATGTCTATCGCAGATATACTGGTCCTCGCGTTCCATCCAAATATTGTGCCCTAAAATCTGGTTTCAATTTTAGACACTTACTGATTTTACTGCTGAGTGTTTCAAAGTGCACGATCCATTGTGAATGATATAATATTAATAACACAGCGTTGTTGGTAGATGTAATGCGCCAACGTTTCGACTACCGTGGGTAGTCTTTCTCAAGGCAAGTTTTACAATCAAATGCATTTGATTGTAAAACTTGCCTTGAGAAAAACTACCCACGGTAGTCGAAACGTTGGCGCATTACATCTACCAACAACGCTGTGTTATTAATATTATATCATTCACAATAAAACCAATACATGGCGCATCGATTTTTCGATACACTTCTTACGTCGTTTGGTCCGGATATGCACGATCCATTCTTAAAAATTGCCCCTTTCATCAATTTTTTTATTTCCTTGTGTGACAGCGGAAGCGGGTCGATCTATGAATCAGCAGTAGACAATGAAAATGATGGAGTTGGATTGGGATCCATTTGAAGTGGACGTAGTAGTGGGTTGTACAAGAAACAGTTAGAAATGAAACAGGTCCGAAATTGCAGGATGAAACCTCAGTCAGTCATAGTTTTGGGTTTACAGTGGAATCGTGCCAGATGGATGGTGTTTAATGTCTTCTGGTATTCCATGCTCATTGAGATGACACCAGTAAAAATATAAAACCTATCTTTTGTCTGCTTATCTTTTATACTTTTACTCTCATTATGACTGAAGCAGCAATGCACAACGTCTTCTAGGAAAGAGGCCACGGCAAACGGAGGGCTGCCAGATAGAGAAGTTGACCGGCGGTGAGAGGATTCGAGTCCGCGGACCTGACGTCCAACTGACACGACCACATTCGCGGACGTTCGCAAAAGCATTTTTCATCGTGGTATGCGGAAGCTTGTGACGGGATGTGGATTCCTGTAATTTTCGGGAGTGGAACGAATATTTTGGCCGCAGATGCATAAAACTTGTGCAGTGTCTTGCATGCATGAAACGTTTTTCTGGTGGCTATATGACGCGAAATTACAAGCAGAGGCGTGTGGCGTTATTCAGTATACTGATGATTGTTGATGTGGGTCTTAAATGGAAGTAGGCCATAGAAAATGCGAAGCACTTTTCGATGAAGGGGAAGAAAAATTCGGGTTGAATGATTTCGTAAACTATAGTTGAATGGAATGATCTTTTACTTGACATCTAATCAGAAAGTCACCGTTCTGCGGTGGAGAAAGGATGTGCAATCCAACAGGTCGTGGAAGCCCATCAATGGTGAGCACCTCCCTAAACGGCGGATCTGGCTGACCTCCTCATGCGAGGATGATTTCGTTTTTTCATTCAGAAATGTCTTCCAAGTTGTACACGGTACAGTTATCTCTGATCAACATGACTGCTATTTCGTTCAGGGTAATAAAAACGTGCATAGGTCCTGACTTCGGATAGGCTGGGCCCATAATCGTTTGGTAGCTTACTACACAACATGCGCGAGAATTGCAATGAATTGCGGAACACTGTAGAAGCTGTAGAATCTGGAGTGCAATTTGAGGGAAATTTGCGGTCTGACAGTGGTGCCAGCAGTAGTTCGGAGCAAGAATTTGTAAAATAATCTATGCCGTTGTGAGAATTTTGTGTAGGACGACAAAAAAGTATAATCGTCCTTGTGAGTAGTATGTGAAAGAACGAAATAATTAAACATTCCCTTAATGGCCAATGAATGTCCGCATACCTTGTTTTTCGGTAGACCAATGCTTGATGCGCCCATGAATTTTAATATCACTAAGTTCCCAAGGAGCAGCCACAAGTAGACTTCAAAGTCGATCCATATATAAGCCGTGGAAGCTTGTTTCAAGGCTGTGTACGTAGGGAGAGCAAGAACGCACAGCATTTTTTGAAGTAAGGTTGGGTGTAGTGTGTTTTAAAAGAAGGAACTATTCAGCTTTTAAGCGGAACTAGGGAATAGTGGAAATCGTTAGTTTCTAGGAAGTCATTAGAGAAAGACCAGTCTCATCTTTAAAAGACAGAACCGCCGTGATTTAAACATAGTGCGCAGGTGACTTTCTGTGTAATTCCGAGGCGTAAACTGTCCTTTGAGTCACTTCTTGGAGGGTAGTTGCAATTATAGATGACAACCCTTTATTCCCAGGCCCATTTAATAAAATCAAGGATTAGAATTAAATGTCTGGCCCAGCATTTTAGCCGTAAACAATGCGAATGTTGCTTGAGAAACTCAAGGAACTGCAGATCACACACACGCACACTTCAAGCTTTTTGTCTCTTGGCTAGTGGGGTGCTCGGGAAAGATGTTTTTCGGATTAATGCAAGCCGAAATCACACGCTGCATGTCTCATACCGTTTAGTTTCCGATCAATAGACAGGAATCCATGACTGACGTGACAATTTCGAGTAATTTCTTTGAGCATTTTATGGCTAACTTTGAAAATTATTAGTCAAAGGAAGGCAAATTCTCAGTGTCGTTGTTGATGGAATTTAATGTATTAGGCTCAACTGGATCGGGGATTTTCGCAACTTCCACGAACAGGAAAGGTATGCCGTGATTACTGTCCAGCAAGATACCGCTTGCTTGCACAAGAAATGAAAGCAAACCTGGAACAATGCCTATGTGATAGGATGGGATGCATATTTACTGAGCAGTAAAAATGGGAGGTGAAACAAGTATGGAGTGTAGGAGATATCTCAGGAGTAAGCATTGGTTAAGAGAATTAAAGGGCAACACGACCAAACGTCATGGATTCGTGGAGAAGTAAAACGACTGAGGCTGTTCCACTGTAACTTCCAGGCGTGAGCAGATTTAAGAAGTCCAACTTAAAGGTAAAACATGAGCGAGTCTTTTGTAAGCCATACTTTCCAAGACCAACAAATTTAGGATCCAGTAGCTAAAAACGTTTTATGCTTCTCATCAAGCGGTAGCCCTCTCAGTATTACTTCTTTTCTATATGCATGCGCTAGTTTGGTCGTGCCATCGAGCATGCCCCTCGATACGCAAGAACTATAGATACTATAAATGCCATGTCCACCAGTCCGGAGCGAAGCCGTTTCTAGCTATTCACAGTTAGGCATCCTGCAACTGGTGGAAATTACTGGTGATTTCCAGTCACAGTTCCTCGGGGTTCTCTTCATCATGAAAATCTGCCATGGGCAGATGCTACCTAACATCTGTCCTGCCGAATTTTCAGTGCCCGTTGCAAGGTGCACCCATGCGACTGAGAAGAATGAAGGACCTAACTGTCAAGTGACCATTCTCAACCAATGGCGGCTCTTGACACTCCAGAGATATACAAATTATTATGACAAATATTATCCATTCTGTCTTGGTAAGCTACCCAGAGCGTCGGCCTTTTAACCGCTATTACCTCCTCTCTACATAAACAATATATCGGAAAACTTTGAGCCGCCATAATTCATCTTTGTGGGCGAGGTAAAGGTTATGGGAGCAGGTAATCATGGGGAGTTATTTAGGCATAGGCGAAAGTGTGTGACTGCGCTGGAGAGCGGAATAAGCCAATAAAAGCACGTACGTGAGCCTTGCTTGCCAATGCCTCAGAAGGACTGACTGTAGTGGGCGAAATGAGAACTTTCAGTCCACGCAGTTCAAAATAGCAGTGACACCAGTGGCCGTAATTGCAGGCTACTAGTGGGCTAAAAGTGTAAGTCTGACGTTTACAACGCAAGGAGAAAATCGTAGGCCACCCTCTGGGGTTTTCTATGAGAAATTAAAAGATCTACCCTTTCGTAAAAAGCAAGTGTAAAGCCACATCTAGAATACTGCATACATGCATGAACACCCTCCCTTAAGAATGAGGTGGACTTACTCAAGAATATTCAACGACTAGCCACTAGAATGGTTGAAGGATACAGTGGCCCGTTGTTCATTAAAAGACAGGGGACCCACCCCACACCTAATGGAGGGGCACAGGTCTGAAGGCGATATGATGAAAAATGCTTGATATCGTAATGGGGGTTAAGTCCTCCAGACGAGACACTGTAGGCAGCAACACCAGTTTTGTATCACACTGTACAGAAACAGGAGATTTGCTCGAAGTCCAAAAATGCCACCAGAATCAGCGAAATGCAGAGAGCATTGCAACGGCACGCGAAGGTGACCTTTATATCGTAGATTGTGTTAACAGAATAATGAACCATGAACTCCGAATTGAATCGGAGCTTCACTGGGCTGACCGGTGGGTTGCAGCCAAAAAAAGCCGGGAGAGTTTTCTTACCGAGGTCACCGCTGTCAGGCCAAAGTGTGGATTTTCGTTACCCGACTTGTAAGGCCTCCAATAGGCCTCACTTGAACTGCTTGTTTACGCTCGACCCTCATTCTGCTAAAATTCTGAGAACTGTATGAGAAGGTGCAATGACCGTTGCACTGATGACCGAAAGGCAAGGGCGTAAGACCCAGGAACAGGGATTGATTGAGCTGAGCTAGTTCTCATTAGAAAGCAAAAGGGCTCAAAGAGATCTGACTGAAGAGTTCAAAGCAATTGAATCACTAAGTGGAGTTGGTCTGGAGACCTTACTGCACGTATGCCCCGATTCCGTAATCAATGGGATTGGAAAGTTGCTATCAGCTGATGGCTTGAGCACACGTCTCCAAGAACGCATTGGAAATTGAATAAAAGAATTCGGCCAGAAGTTACCTCGAGACACATGAACCCGAAATTATTAAATCACATTAAGATCACCAGTGAGATAGTGTTAAGTTGGATTTGTGCATGCAAGGGATGCCAGCTGAAATAAAATCCAGACTGCCCTCTCTTTGGCTTTTCTCTAGTCTCACCAGTTACCACAGATGCAATGCAAACTCTCGCCAAAAGCTCCACCATATCCTATGCGCTGGTTGTCTATCCTTTTTAGGAAGCTGCTATGCGGATCTGACGCTCCATTATCGGGACGCTTAACCCTAAGACAAACTAAGACACGCCGATGACCGCCCCGGGTAACTCATCTCAGATGGACCATTACATTTCGCCAAACTACTGTTACTAATACTAATAAAATGCCGCGCAACCCCCCAACCTCCAGAACGCTACCACCATAATCTCCGATGTTAAACAAGGACAACACAGGTCATTCATGGCAGGTGTATTTGAGGATTGATTTTAACTCTTATACGTACTTGTTTTCTTCCCGCAACACCTCACAGTCCGCTGTCAGCCGCATAAGTCCAGTGACCATTCTTGTGAGTTTCATTGTCTCTCCGTCAACAATTTGTCATATAATTTCGTCTCATAAATGGTTTGATGCAACATTGAAGGTTCCCCGCTGCTTCATCTTTAGCATTATTTTGACTCTTGAATCTAGACAATTCCAACTCTATCCCCCTCGTATGATATCCAGTTTGGTTTTGATTCATCTCCATCCCATTAATACATCCATATTGATCTTTGTCTTCAACATATAACCCGCTTGATTTTTAAGGAACCTGGCCTGTTGGCAACGTCCACCTTTGCTTCCCAGCCAAATTTTGCACCGGAGATACGCACCTTTGGTGCATTTAAACATGGGTTGACTCGCAGTGCGCGATTGGTAATCGGCCCAAAATGTCCTGGCAAGGGATTATCTAGCTTCGACTTAAAAACTCAAAATCTCGTGTTTAACCTATCACATTACCGGTTGTGTTCATGACGGCGCAGACACATTGCACCTTCACGTCTGGTTTTTGTTTCCCGTGTCTCCACTGCGCTATCCTCGTGTAAATTTGATCTTGCTTTGCGCATGCCTCTTGGATGTCGGGAAATGTACACTATGATAACAATGATACCAACAGCGGCATACCAAATCCGTTCGTAATGCCCAGTAACTGTCATCTTTCTATGGTTGTTTGATGAGTTTTCCTCCCATTTGTCTTTCTTTTGTGCAGGCGATCAGAGGAACACCACCAGCTCCTTTGGCCGCTTAGACAACATTTTCCCCGTGCCCAATGAACTAAACTGAATTTCGCTGGTTTACGGCCAAATGTGGATATATATTTTACTGCCAAGCCACCTGAATCCGATTTTACCGGGAAAAATATTATCAACACTTGCCACAAAATTTCCAGCGCAAGGTAACCCATCGGAAGTATAGAAGCAATGGCTGATTCATCAGTCCAGATAATTAGTAATGGTTAACGCCCCAAGCAGCATTGTAGCACGCTCTGATAAAGCAGCTTTAGAATAGGCTAGGTAGCCAACCTGGAAAGCGCAAAAAAGAAAAACTACCATCAGCCTAAGCCCAGTGAGCTTACCATCCAGCGCAAAATTTGCACAGCTGGATCGACATGGTAAAGTTCAGGATAAGGGATAAAACATTGCGGGGGAACAACAAAGGTCACAAGAAAATTTCCTTCAAGCAAGAAAGTTTATCTGGCCAAGTAGGGTTTTACGGAACATTTTGGGCTTGCGCTATTCAAGCTTCCAGAATTATTTTGAAAGCACGCAATCCGGTTGGGCACTCATCATTTCCAGGTCCAGCTTAATGAGTCTCTGTGAGAGGAACATGAAACAGAGCATATAATCTCACCTAGAAGATGAGAGAATAGGGATCTTACACGTTCGCAAATTTAGTCAGAGATTGAGGAATTTACAATTACTGACTGACTATTATTTTGCTTTATATATCCTAACATCCGAATTGCACATCCTACTTTCAATCCAACGCCCGTTTAAACAAGTTCACGCTTTTATAGTAGCTAGGCTCCCAGAAAGCCGCTTCCATATGGTTAGGATTATGTAATTAGAGAAGCGTCCTGTGAACAGCAGCTCAGATAGTGCCTTTGCAAGCATAGACACGTTCCCACATGTGCGAGAGTATACGTTTTGTTAAAAGGCAGTCTGCGGTGTGACCTAGCATGTCTTTTACAAATTTAAATGTATCGATCTACTGATCTTGGTGTTTTTAGTCTAAAGAACTGAGATTTAAATTACGGAATTGTTGGTTGTGTGACTTTTCGATCCGGCACTCAGTTATCTTTGTGGCTACTCCTTGCGTCTGTTCCAGGCAACCGCCGTCTTTTTTTAGAGAAGAGGCAACGTCTGCAGAATGTATTCCAAGCGATTTTATCGAATGGTCTTGTGCACATGAGTGAAAGTTTTTGGTTAGGCAGGAAAAGGTTGGCTTCATTCTACATAGCTCACATTCGACCTTTCAGGTTGCTGTGGCGCAATGGTCCTTCCATTTAGAGTCAGATGTGATAAACCTCCCTGTGTCCTTCACCTTGCAAACGGCGTCCGCAGTAGAAGTTCTCGGTGATGTGATAAAGTGAGACGCTCCATGCTCCGAGATAGTGAGTGGCTTTTTTCACTGTTGGAAGAAGGCGCCATCTGTTAGCCTAACCCAGGATAATATCATACGTGGATCCTGAGGATTTTTCTGTCCCTCAACAAGACCATATTCACGGAAAAGTTTGGATAATTTCGGGACAATGACTAGAGCATTGCTTAATAGCAGGAGAAGGAGCCTCAACACAGCTTTGCGGAAGGCTACTCGCGATGTCGAGAATGACTGGGGACCCATCCTTTACTCCGGCTTAGAATGTCCTCCTGGTAAGAAACGTCTTCGCTTGACGATAAACCTGCACTCGGATACTAAGTGGCTACGACGTAATTTAATTTGGGTGATCATACACTGAATCAAATGCATCGCTAAAGCCAAGACGCCCTACACCAACCATTATTTCCCCATCCATTAATAGATTAACTTCACTTAAGGGGCACAAGATGTTGGTGAGGCAAAGCATTTTTTGAGACCCTGCTGCGCCAGACATGGCACCGAGTGCTGTGACAGGCATTGGCAGATGTGGTCCCGGAGTGGCTTCTGAAACACCGCAATAAAATCTGGTAAAACTGGCAAGCCTGAAGTTTCCCAGGGCAAAGTTTCGACTGTTTTTGTTATAGCTGCGACTGTTGCACTGCTCCAATCATTTGGTACTCTGCCATCATCTACAGTAGCCTGGAATAGATTGTAAACCAGACTGGCGATGAAGCCCGCTAAAAGCTTGATGAGCGGTTTGTTGTCGCCTGCCCCAGTAGATATGTCTCTCAACGCGTCCAGATGCCTACGGACAAGTAGGTCGGTGAGTTAGCGTCCGGTTTGAAATTTTGCCGAGTTCATTTTCCTGCTCGTTGTTTGGTAGACAACCATGTGTTTTCATCAGAAAAATTCCACAAATTTCTCTGCATATTTCTTCTACGCCATTGTTGTCCCCTTCTCATAGCCCGTTTTTCTCACTCAAATTAGTTTTTAACACAAAGCTGCAGGCAAACTGTGTAAAAATTACTACCAAAAGAACAGGGCCACGATCTCTACCCAATTCGCAAACGGCAACGGCTTGATAAACCTGGTTGATGCATTTTATGAAATAAATAAAACATTCGAAGACCTGAAGAAATGACTGATCAGCTCTGCTACCCGGCTGACTTCAGCAGAGGCAGTGATCGCCAAGCTGGCTCCATTCTCCCATCTCAACGGGGCATCCTCAAATTCCTCCTTAAAAGACTTTGCTAAGGCTAGTCAGTTCATTGATTCAGCGTCTTCTGAATCACTTAGGCGTATCCAAAACACCATAAGTGCCATAATATTTAATGTTTCAGACCGCCAGTCACTAAAGGAGGTAAAACAAACTATACTGAACGAGTGTAACATGACTTATTACCCTAGTCATTGTGCGAGATTACGAAAAAAGCTCCAGCAGAAATCCTGTCCGCTCCTAATAAAATTTCAGGACGGGGAAGTTGCCCCTGTGTTTATCTGCAAGACAGACCATTGCTGTTAATACCCTGAGGAGGACAAAACGCCGCTCCAGCGAGGTACTTGGTCCCATGAGGGAAGCATCGTCCCCAACTTCTACAGCGAAGAGCATCAGTTCACCCTGTTCCTCCCGAAACCAAAAAACATAGATTCGGGATCTCCTAGTCGCAAAGTCTCTCTGAATTATGAGGTGGATCAAGACAAGTCACCGTGCATGCCTCTTTGACCACGATCCAAAAAATTGCACCTTGAACCATCCACGTCAGGATGCAAATCACCATTGCAGCCCTCAAAAATTCCTCCTTCAGAACCCCGGCAGACCTCTGCAAGCGATGCTGCGGGTATGGTAAGGGAATCTGGCCTGCCTACATTGTCCGCAAACTCTAAAACTGGCCACAGTGCCGCTTTCATTCCTAGCGCACAACCCACCCAGCATACTCCAAAGTTACCGTCAAAATTGATGCCACTGACGCAAACGACTACCACGAGGCCACAATGCGCACCACTCAATAAACCACTGAGTAGAGCCCAGTGACTAGAAATTCGATAATGGATAAGCCGATCCACCTTAGAAAGTCTGAGATATGAAGATGCAGAAGGCTGATCCAGGCCCCAGGTTAACCGGTTATCGCCCCCACACTTCACAAGAGCTGCCCAGTTTCCTACACATGGGCAGCCATTTGGCCAAACTCTTATCAACCCACCACCTTACATGGATACCGTCAGACACCACCCCGTCCGGCCACACCTTGCTCAACCATCACCTCCATCGGTACCAACCAACGTGCCTTATGTGCTATGGGCAAGACCCAAGGGCATCCCCCGCCTGCCGGCATCTTCGTTATACCCAAACAAGACCCCTATCCCATATCCCTTTTATGCCAACCTCCGTTTTCTCCTCGACCTACTCCCCTCCTGCCATAACTCCCCTGCATACGTTCGAATTTACCTACCCTATGTACTCCAAAGCGGATCGGAAACCATGACCATGAGAGAAACATTCCGTGAGGCTGAATATGCATCATGGACTATATTACCCTGCCCCAAAAGTAAGCCATCATCCTAACATCTTGTTCGATTTGCCGGACGGATCATCTACCGTCCACCCCTAATCGCTACGTTCTGGAACGACGCTTCCCTACTCAAATAATGCAACAGCCTCCAACTTAAGAAAGGCCAAAAAGTGAAAAGCAGAAAAATTCTAAAAATATATTTTTAATCAAAGACGTGCAACCAATGAGGAGCCGAGCTTCACAAACCATAATATTAGTCACTGGCAAGGGCTCTCCCTGAAAAATTTCGCTGCTTCTATTGAATGCTCGTTCCATGTTAATAAAAATTCATTGTATCCGCTCTCTTTTACCCTCGTCAAATTTTGATTTCATACTAATTAGTGAGACGTGGCTAAGTTATCACACCCCGGAAAACGCTACACCCATTTCCGGTTATAAATCCTTCGGGAAAGCCGCGAAACTCAGAGTCCAGGCGGCCGCCTTGTCTATGTCAGAGAATCCATACCAACCATATTGCGTCACGGTCCCAGGCTGAACATCAGCCGGGATGCTGTTTGGATTAAAGCCGAGATTGGAAATGAAGGCTTTCTGTTGGGAATCGCCCAACGCCCCTTAATTTTCGTCAAAATGATTTTTTGATGATAACCGAACAGATAAGTGCTAATTCGTGTCTACCAGGTCCCAAGCTGATTGCTGGGGGCTTCACTGCATTCGGCATATGCTAGTTCACGCTTTCTGTCCCAAATTAATTGCTTCTTTTTCTTGGAAGTATTCATCAAGGTAGTTGAACCCAACAAGTAACCGACGCTACAAGGAACGTCAATATTCTTGACTTGATATTTACGATAGGCTTAACACGGGTTCAAACGTCTACTGAAGATAGTTTACTCGGATGTGGTCGTTTGCCTGTTAGCTGCGCATTTACATTGCCCCCCCCTCAATAGATGCCACCCACAAAGCCTAAAGCCATACTTCGGTGCGGATTAGAATCGTTTAACTATTTTAATCCGAAACTCGAATTGTGGTTCTTTTTAACGCGAGAAGTGCAAGTGGCCACCGGTCAGTTATATTCTAATCTTCACAAGTGTTTTATGAAATTACTCCGTCCCACACCTTGCACATGTCCCATGACAGAACCTATTGCAACCGAATAAACATTGAGCTCGCTAAACTTCAGCGGGACTTCGATATGAATAAAGATTTTTCGTTTTTTCTGCAAACAGTTCATATAACCAAAGCGCTAAAGTGGTATTGGAGCACAGAAACAAAAAGCAAGGGCTGCTTGCTTTAGACCAGCCCAAACTAAACGCAAAACTGGCAAAACTGCTCAAACTCAGAACTACCTCTTCCAATTCTTTAGCCGCTGAAATCCCATATATCATTCGAAATGACATTTATGTTAGCAACCCAAAGGAGGTTGCAGATGCATTTCGTGATTTCTTTGCATCTGCTCTGGTAAATCACATAAATCCCGCTACTCCCTCCCTACCTCGCTTGACCACAGAGTGGTATTCAACAACCTCATTTCCCCTAAAGGAAGCATTCCAGTTGTTGTTAAAAATCAAAAATGAGTTTCACTCTGGCCTGACTAGCTACCCCCGGCTCTCTCTCTGGGTGAAAGCGACATCTCAACATTGTTGACAACATCTTTAATTTTTCTATTCAGTGTCGCACCTTTCGGTCAAAGTGGAAATCCTGTGTGATCACTCCGGTTCACGCCGTGACCCTGCCAATTACTGCCCAATTGACCACACCCGCTACATTTTCCGGAATTATGAGTTTTAATAAAGGATAGACTTACTGTATATTTTCTGAAGCATGATTCTATTAACACTGGACAACATGCCTTTCTTCGTGTGCCACTTGCCTAACTGACTACTTGAATTACATCACCAAGGCCCTGAACAACGGAACGTGAGGTATAGTAATGTTCTTAGACATGACAGGCTTTTGACAGTGCCTCGTCGTAGATTGTCATATAAAATCGAACCTTACGGCGCTGTCGACCCAATTCTGTTGTAGATTCCGTCATATCTGTCATCTAGAGAGCAAGTAGTTCAAGTAAATGGCTTCATAAACGAACCTAGATTAGTAATTAGTGGTGTAGTCCAAGGCAGCGTACTGGGTCCCCTACTCTTTCTATCATATATCAACAATTTTTTCGACGTTATCCGAAATGGCGTCCCTTTTCTATGTGCCGGCGACATCAAAATCGTTTACGCTTTTCCCTCTATAGCCTTAGAGTCCACCATAAATAAGACTTAGCGTCACTCAGTTTCTGGGCAACAGAATAGATGATGAAATTTTCCGCTGAAAAAAGGACCATCATGGGGTTCAAGTGCCTTATGTCCCCAAAAAGAACCCAAATTAAGTAATCAGATCATTCCTGTTGACTGTCAGGTTCACGACCTAGGCCTAAATTATCCTTGCATCTTAAACTTCTCGGAATATGCCCTCACACAAGTGACGAAAGCAAATCGATTAGCGGGGCTGCTCCACAGGACTATGAAGTAGAAAGGAAGCCGGCTGCGCTTTTGTAGAACCCACGTCAGACCTATTCTGGAGCGTTGCTCTCTAGTCTGTTTGAACATGGGGCAGTGCGACAGAGTAGCGATTGAAAACGTCCAGCATACCTTTACCACGCCGCTAATTGGCTAATCTGTAAACCTAAATTACATGGATTGCTGTAGGGTGCTAAAATTGGGTCCCTTGCCGCTCCGACGCACAAAAGCAAATCAAGTGCTCTTCAGTAACATTAAAACAGAGAATAGCAGCAACTCAGAACCTCGTGTTAGAAACCCATTCCAATGCTCTTCTTGAAATACAGAGTTAATTGTTACATTTCCAGTAAAAAGACATCTATCGGAGCAAATTTGTATTGTTATGTATTCGTCTGTATAGAACAAACTCAGCAGTTGCGCATCCTATCACTATCATCATGAGCATTTGAAAACGATGTTTAGTAGTTACTGTATCACTCTTCATTCATATATACCACTCATACTTATCTGAGGATCAAGTATATGAAACGGGATCTGGTTTTTTAAAACACATCGATGGTACGGGTTTGTTCATCGTGAAAGAAATACATAGATTTCCCTACCAAGATCGTCAAACAAAAAGCCCAAATTACATTGATGTGCTAAGTTCTTCGTCACTTCTCGACGTCCTCCCTATCCATTTAGACACCTCGAAGCACCCCAAAACCTAGATCCGGATCCGCAAACCAAATTGCGGTTATCAAGTATAGGGTTGTCCACGCACGCCAGAAGGGTGGGGAATCCTTATTCCACCGTGGTACTTGAAATACCCACACCCACTATCACCTTCCTTCCATACTCTTTACCATTGCCTTTCCCTATGCAAATAAATTTTTACTCGTCTAAGCCATCTTGTCTCAGAGAAATTCATACCACTCTCTCCAGCGAAAAAGGTTGACACCTCGAATTCTTTCTTCGCCACTCTTCATTACTACCCCTTTCCCACCTTAGATGCGTTGTAATTCCTTCCTCGTCCCCCGTGAGCAAAGAGTCCTAAGTGGCTTTTGTTCTTCCCTTTGACAGTCTACATTCTTCACATCTCCTAATCCTGACCAGTTCTTGGGCTTAAACTGCATGACCTCCTAGACTAAACCATAATTCATGATTTGTACACCTTGAGTTTGGTCACTTCCTAGTTCTACTCTGCCTCGTATAGCCCGATCTGTAATTCATATCTCCTGCAGTTTTCCATGCCCAAATCACCCAAAAAATACCGGATATATTTCCCCTTCTTGTGTGCGTAGACGATCCACATGTTGGATCAGTCCGGGCATCTATTGACACACTTATTAAACCGGACTGCGGACAGCATCAGTCGTCAATTTTGGACTTTTTCTATTCTGATCCGCTCTTACGATTGATCGCTTTTTAATTCTCAGCTGGCAACAATACCAGACCGCCACTCAATCCTTTTCTTTTCGTTCCAGGCCGTCGAAATCTGCTTGATTATATACAATGGCCTCCTGCTCAGGTTACCACGGCTTCCTCCCCCTTGGATTATCCACTCTGTGAAACCTGGTATCAGGCTCGTCCTACCCACGCTATTTTCGCATCCTTTCATTCAACTCCCAAGAACACTGCCGTTATCACAATAGTGCTGGGCGCGGTCAAATATACCGCTTTGCCCGGCGCACATCGGGCGGGCGGCTCGGCTTCAGCGATGGGCGGGTGCAACTAGGTTGGCGGATTACACCTCCCGCGTTCACCCCTCAGCGGTGTTTTCCAGATTAGATGACCAGCAGTCGGTCAAACTCACCCACCAGCACTGTTGTGGTGACAGTCCTTAAAGCCCAATGCTCCATATGCACCGTTTAGTACTGGCTTCCCAAAGCACTTCCGAACCAAAGTTTAGTGACAAATAGAACTCATGGGAAAAAAATTATTGGCGTTTGATTTGCGGTGTCCCAGTGGATAAGTTCGGGACTCCTGGACGCGAGGGTCGCGGGTTCGAATCCCCTCACCACTGGTCCGCTTCCCCACTTGGCAGCCCTTTTCTGATTTCTAAAAAGCTCAGAACTAGCCAAAAACAAACCTCGTAAACTAGACATGCAACCACAAAATAATTATCCCATGCCAACGTCTCCAACTGCCTAAATGAGCCGTGAGTCTAATATTTCGGGCTATGCATTCGTCTCCAAATCTTCTGTTCGGTGTTATAGGGCGTTTCCTTTCTCCCAACACGGTTTGCAGACTATCACGTCCAGTTTCGTGTCAGTTTTCATCGGTGTTGAATTTCATCACAAAAAGGGACCTGCCATTGGCGTCTTCGACCCACCTCGGTCTGCTGCGTGCATATGGCGGCCTACGATATACACAACAAACACAAAGTGATAGGGTCGAGAAGTACCCATGGATCTGAAATTCCCCGCTTGTAAATTTGATACCGATTATACTCTCAATCTACAAATTTGACCTGGGATACAAATCGTTCGCTATTGTATATGCCTTCTACATTTTTCTGTGACTATAGTTGCACGTCATGATCGTGCGCACTGCAAGCCTTGGCACTGTCCCAGAAATAAATATTATTATTATTCAGGTTTCCTTTGCGTCATATATTTACAAATTTCATATTTCTTTACGCATGCTTCTCGCAAATCGAGAAACATACAATATTAAAAAAACGGAACTACGCCACTGATCGCTTTGGATACCCCAATTCGGATCTTTTCGATTGGGCAAATGCCTTGTTACCAGTGCCGCTGAAATGGCTCTCGCATCTCATATTCCCAACCCGTATTGCTGAATAAGGTCAAAAGCTGTGGCAGTAAAAATGACAGCATAGAGGACATAGTTGGCTGGATTTTAAAGATGTTTGCACACATTTTCTCAAAGCCGACCCACCTCCCAAGACATTTTTCCGCCAACCGCATATAAAATGACTCATCGGTCTTGGCCATCTCATATTATCTGTGTAAAAACTTCATAATACATCGTCCAGAAAGCTTGAGACGTTTTTGGCAGTTTCTCCCCCCATTCAGCATTTCATCGGCCCTCTCTAAAAACGGCATGCCAGTTCTTGTATCACACACAATTAAGGACTTAGGGTTACAATACTCCTGCTCTTTCAACTTCCACGATCAGGCTCACTATCAGACCGCTATAGCTAAGAGAAGGGCCACAATGATCTTAAGGGCATTCCGCAATCAAGACTGAAGAATTATCACCTTCAAGCCCCATGCTAGGCCCCACCTCGAGTACTGCCCGATTACCGTTATGCATATGCGTAAAGTCGATCGAATTGCGATCGAAAATATCCACCGTGCATTCACTAGAAATCTCCTGGGTCCCTCATTTAGCTTAAACTACAGGGCCAGTTGAGAGCTGCCTAGACCTGAACCATTGCGGCTTCGTCGAGTTAAATTAAACCTCACATTTCTCTTTAATCTTTGCCATAATAATGTCCACTCTACTGCAAACATCACACGCGACGCTGGTAGTGCCCCTCATCCACTTCGTAGTAGATACTACTCGTTAAGAGTAACCCTGACTTGACTATCGATCAGGGCTAAATTCTTCACAGTTGACTACTCTAAATTGTGGAACAAACTCCTGAGTTCCCTGCGGTCGTGCCCAAATTTATCCCAGTTCAAAGCCCATCTGGCACAGTTACAGGATGCCCATTTCTTAATTAACCTGGCACGAGCTAACATTGGACTAGACGAGGCTTACGAACATGGGATTGAACTTTAGTTCGCGACCAAATCTTTGCTGAGATCACCATCAGGGATTCGGCTTCACCTCTAACTTCCTCACTTTATCACACGTCCCCACTAATGCACTTTTTGACCTCCCTTGTTGTGATGTACCCTCTTCACCAATGGCCTGAGCAACTAACTCTTGAAATTCTCCCAATGTAGGCGGACGAAAATGTCAGCGTACTTATTGTTGGATTCGTGCCCTCATCACATCCTTTGATTTTAAACACCAGCCTGTGTACTTCTCGTTCTTCATGCCATCTTATCCTCTTTACTGGCTTATCAGAGCTGAATAGGTCGTTCTTGGTACCCCCTAACCTTCAACTACGCCTAAAACTGCTACCATAGCTAACTCTAGTTACCACATTTTACGGAATAGATGCACTACGTTGCAGGTATTTTGCTGCGATCCAATAATCACTATAACCCCAAGCTGATGCCCAAGCCAGACTGCTTCTTTCTTGCGTTTCAGATCTCGCATCCGCAGCAGACGCGCTGCTAACGCTTCCGTCCTCGTAATGGCGATTCCAAATCTGCTACCTTATCATTCCTGTTCGGAACCTGTTAGCTAGAACTGACGCTCTAGTTCTGGCCCTGTCAACGGCAACTACGCGGATTATCGCACTGGATACCTCAACTCGCATTTTGCGACTGAGCAAAACCGCGATTGCCGTTGTCTCCGGAGCGGCTTGCGCACCTCATATTCCCCACCCGTACTGCTGACCAAGAACAAAAGATGCGACAATGTAAATGACAGCAAAAAGGACATTCTTGGCTAGTGTTCATACACATAATTTCTCTTATCTGACGCGCCTCTCGGTACAGCTTATCACCATCCGTATGTAGATATCATCACCATCCTTGGAGTTCCGCATCTAAAGCTTCACAAACTTCCTCCAAATACTTTAAGACAATCTTATTCCACTCTCAGCATTTTTTGGCCATTTGTTGTCAACTATGTGTCACATCCAATTTGCCTGACTTTCCGCCCGGTTTTCACCACTTCCATCCAAGTGCCGCATTAACACTGCTTGTTGGCTCTTCAGCTTAACGTTTCCGTCCATTACGTAACTCTCCCAACGCTTGGTGTCTCCAGCCATATATCAACATCCACCGTCGGGCTCCATCCATGTTGTGCGCCAGCAATGAGCACATTTAGTGCACTTAAACACGAAATGGCTCGTAGTCGGATGTTCGCTAGCAGTCCCAGGAAACTCTGCGTAGACTTGTAAAATTACTTTTCTAGTTTCTATAACTAACCGACATACTTGTGTAAGTTGCAGTGCTTTGCAGCATCCGATTCTATTTTCCAGTATAGGTGACTCAGGGTTGCATTCACCCCCTTAACCCTTTTGATTTCTCATATTCGCGTTTCCCCTGCACCACTCCTGTACAAACTTGATCTCGCCCTTTGCATGCTTCTCGAAAATAAAAAATATATGCAATATTATTATTGGAGTTCGTTGTGGTTGTCATCATGACGCAGAGCAATTCAGCTGATTTTAACAGTTGTCATTTCCAGTTTCTTATGGCCTGATGACCCTTAAACGGAAATGGGACTGTAAGTAAAGAATTATGATGCTTATGTGTTGAAAATTTTGGAAGGAGTTTGATTGAAGCGTAGCTTAATCTTTTTTTATGTTCCTTGATTGCATTTTCTGATGGACCTGCGGTATCGAGGGTACAGTCTTTAGATAGTGTGTATTGTATTGTGCTGTATTGTATAGACTTTTGCGTGCACTAAATAATGTCGCATTTCAGTCAGAAAATGTGAGAGCAAAAATAAAATAGGGGGAAAATAAATTAGTAAATAAAATAACCAAATACACCCATCCCCTCGCAACGAACATAGAACTCATCCAAGAATAATCATAAGGCATCAGAGCAGGTTGCTCAGGAATTCGGCTAAAACCCTATCACGGTTTGTCAAAATTCGTGCTAAATATGGGACGTTGGAGTTCCTGTAGACATTGATTCTGGAGGAAATGGAAAGAAATTCGGATCATGTCAAAATTTGAGAGCAGCACTTCGGAAGATCGTTGTGCAGAGGACGGGTGGGATGAGAAAGAATTTTTGGGGCAAATTTCCCTCATGCCGATAAGCGCTGATCACATAGATTGGGGGCAATTCAGTTAGTGATATGTAAATCACTCAGCTAGTAATTGATAGACCCTGGCGAAGAATTTTAAAGTCTCATCTACGTAGCCCTGGTTAGATATCAATAGGAAAGTAAAGCGGAATTGAAATAACACTGGTATACAAATTGGGCAATGTGATGCCGAAGCTTCCTGATTTGAACTGACAACCGCCAGAGATGTTTTTTTGCATAGGCTGGAATATGAAAAGTCCACTTCAGGTTTTATCAATAGTAACTACTAGGTGTTTCACGAAATCAAACCTGGTAAGCGCTTCTGAGTTGATTGAAGACGTTTTGGATTGGAAAGCTGACCGAGGAAGAGAGAACAGACATTCGATACATTTTTGTTTTGGGATTTAAACCTGTTCGTGCAGAAAAATCGTAAGCAGAAGATAGGTTTTCGGGAAAAATTGGAAATCATCGTTAGTCGAAAGCTTGAGAGATGGCAACATAATTATTATACTTAAATAGATGTCAGGGTGAGCTAGCAGACAAGTCGCTGCTGTGTATAGGAAAAAGGAACGGTAAAAGAACAGCACCCTTTAGCAATCCTAAGTTGCTAATCAACGGTTTTGAAGTTTCACCGTCCGTTCTTGTGCACTAGGTTCGGTTAGCAAACTGATCAGACAGTCATGTTAATAAAAAAGGGACAACCAAGGGTTTGCAGTTTGTGAAGCACAAGGAACCGTGGGATTGAGTAAAATGCCGACGAATCGCCTGGAAACATGCAAGGCACAGATTTCATCGTTGCATTTAAGGATTAACAAACCTGGTGAATAAGGGAGGTGACAGCGTTCAAAATGGATCTGATAGATTTATAGGCAAACTGAAAAGGGTCGTCAGGAGAATACATTGAGGAGCACAGGCGCATAAATTCAGCACGCTCCGCAGCTTAAGACCAGAAGATGTTAGGGTGATGAGGCGAAAACGTTTTGCCAAAGCAGTAGATCTGCTAGATTTTGGGATAGGAATAATGTTCACCGGTCTCCAACAGCCAAGGATAGACGATGAGCCTAATTATGAGTTGATCTGAGAAGCGGATGAATCCATCACAGTCACTGCACCGTTTCTTAAAAGAGCTGAGGGCAGACTGTCAGGAACAACCCCTGTGGTAATTTTAGTGGTGCGGAGAACGTCAAGCACCTCGTCTCTAGGTAAACTTGTAATTGTCATATCATCATCCTGTCCAGATGTGACCAGGGTATAAGTGGAAGGATGGATGAAAGCACGATTGATGCTGTCGACATCCGCAGAAATTTTCACGTGCTTTTCCTTCTTCCCATAAAACAGTCGAATGCCTTGCCATAGGAATTGGTTGTTGTTGTCGCCACTCAAGTGTTGGCTGGTGAACGTCATTTCGATGCGTTGGGTTTCCGCTCTTATTAGGTTGGAAATGTACTGCACGCCTGAGTTATTACGAGATTTGTGAAACTGGTCCTCTGGTCTTCTTAGAGATTTCAGTTTCTTGTTGTAGATACGGCCATTTGAAACGAATAATGTCTCTGAGGGGCAACAGATATCAAAGATTGCGTTGGCCGTCTCTGTAAAAAGCGTGACATTGTCGTTGAGCATGGGTTCAAAAGAGAAACAGGTAGATGCAAGCGAAAGGGATTTCTGAAGGAGAATAATGTTGTGTGAAGGGTTGCGGAGGTGAACTCGGATTTTTGTTCGCGCGAAGGAATGGAAATCTGACCTAGATTATATCTTGGGCCTTAACAGGAGCAAACAGTGATCGCTACTTGAAATTGGAGCACGCAGTTTCAGGGTAAAGGAACCATGGCGGTTGGTAATAACTCTATCGAAAATGGAATCGCTTCTGGTGGGAGAAACGCAGGAGCCAGTCAAATCAAACAAATTCAGTGGTAGTGTGGAAGCACGATTGATATCATCTGCAATAATATGCAGATTATCCTCAAGAAGAGGAACAATAAATAGTGGAAAAGAGTCGAAAAAGGATGTGATATTGTGTCGCAAGCTAAAGGAGGCAACGTATAAATTCGTTATAATCGTGGCGGTATGCCGAGAAAACCTAGAGTGACAATGCGTCACGAGACGGTTAATTGTGTTTAGCGAGTGCGTATAAATAACTTCGGACTTGTCAGACCACAGCGAGACTATTTATGTTGCAACACCGCCTCCAGTCTTCTTCTTGTTCAAAATTCTGTCCTGCCCATGGAGTCTGAAGCTCTCTATCGATTTGAGCGAATCAGCGAAATTCGGGTTCAGCCACGATTGTTGCATCCAGATGGCGTAGGTGTGAACATGGCTCGATGACTGAAGTGTGAGGGACAGGTCCGAGATTTTCGTAAGCAGAGAGCGGATATTGGTACTCAACAATGCCGAAATGGAGACCTTGGCTGGAAGCGTGCATTAAGATCCGTCTGCCAGGCAGCACGAGTGTCTCTTTCAAATCGATTAGAAGCTCCTTGCGGTGTAGAAACATAGGGTCGCAATGCATGTTGAAAAACGATACGGTTTTTGAGCAAAAGTAATTTCGATCGTTTGTAGCGTCCAACGGAGAATATGATCGAACCAACTGTCCGACGGCAAAATAACGAAATGGGACGACACAGAATCGTAGCGCAGCGTGTAAAGGTGAGGTCTGATGAAGAAGGAAATCAGTGTAGAATGGAACAGTTTCGTTTTGCTGATTTGCGATAGAGTTAAATGTCTAGGTAACATTCGAAAGCTTGGTCTAGGCCGAAACTGCGCCCCTTTAAGCTTGAGTTGACTATTTTCCATCCAACTATTTTATCCTCACTGCTATTTACCTCCTCAGCTTAATCCTTCTGTCGGTTACGTAACGTTGTTGACGTCTGAGGACTTCGGACACATTGCGATATCCGCCATTGAACTGTGGTCACTTTTTGAGCCACAGATGCGTACATTTGCTGCACTTAAACACAAAGTACTCGCAGGCCGCTGCTCACAAACCGTGCTGGAAGTTCTCGCATAATCTTGCAAAATGATTTCAGGTTGATTTTGACTATTATGCTTGTGCACTGGGTATTACGTTGCAGAGTCTACTTCCAAGCGCGCTTTCCGAGTAACCCAAGTTTGCATATATCCCCATATCTCTTCTGATTGATGTTATTCATTTGTCCTTTGCCTCAGCCCCGTGTACAAAAACGTGATCTTGCCTTGCGCATGCCCCTTGCAAGTAGAGAAATATAGTGTTAATGTTATCAGTTACTGGCTTGCTTCCATTTGTAAAGATGTATTCCGAAAGGGCTAACGGGTTCCACGAAACTACCGCCGGCTCTCAATGCTACACCACCCTTGAAAGTCAAAGCCAAATATTTGATGTCACAGGGGAACTGATACTAAAGGGCCGTTGTCCAGTATTTCCTCAGCTACAAATAGTGCTGTACTTGAGTCTTCCCCTTCGAATGTTTTTTCTGTTTAAGTCTTAACGGTATTGTCTTCGAGCAAATATGATCAGCCCTCATCGATGACTGGCATACCTAGGACTAAAATGCCACTGAGTCCCCAGCAATGCGGTTTATCGAGGTTAGCGAAATAATTTCAACCTGTTTCCTTTCGCCACAGTCGCTGAAGCAAAGTCTTTAAT
This sequence comes from Fasciolopsis buskii, assembly GCA_008360955.1. Lineage (NCBI taxonomy): Eukaryota > Metazoa > Platyhelminthes > Trematoda > Plagiorchiida > Fasciolidae > Fasciolopsis > Fasciolopsis buskii. Next base: position 67,446 of record LUCM01005265.1, on the reverse strand, counting down.
GGAAACAGCCAAATGGAAGCAAACCGAAGTGTCACACAAACTGGATACAGATGGTAGGATTCCTGTCGGTAAATGGCCAGTTGGAGATGTGCAATCGGAAAACGAACTCATTGGCTACCACATCCCATTGCACCCCGGGATTGCGTTCGATCTGTGTGAGGAATTCATCCAGTCGACGCGTCCTCTATGACTGTTCGTTTGTAGAGGTGACTTTTAGGAACTCGGGATCGTTGGACATCCATTTCGTAAGTTGGAAGCTACTCTTCTTTGTGCTTTCCGTCAATCCATCACACCTGTTTTAGCTTTGCCTTCCTCACCAAAGGAACCAAGACAGTCGACAACCTAATGATTGCTGCATGCGCCATTTACTATGGCTAGCTTGTTTGATACTCCTTGTATCCCCGCTGTCTCTTGTAATGGACAATTTGCACAAGACGGCGTTGATACTGCACCAAGTGGGTGGTACACCATCCTGTACTTCTTTGCCGTTTCATCAAGGTTGTTCTTGGGTCACCACAAGAAATGCCAAGCATTTCTTTCTTCGTTAGGTACCTTCAACCGCAAGATTCCTTCTCTTATGTCGGCATGCATTAAGACTTTATATGCTCAAAAGAGACAAAAAACCTGGATCCGTGTTTTAGTCTTATCTGACTCATGCAATAGCCTATCGCTGAGTGAAGTTTGTTGAAATTTTTCGGCGCAGTTAAACACTGCGCCAAGATTTTCTGGCTCCTTAGGTTTTAGCACAGGATTGTGAGGAAAATTTTTCTCCATCCGTTGGTACCGCAAACTCTTCTGCCCACCCTAGTCTTTCTTGGTGCAAGATAACCTCGAAGTATCGTTTCAACAGTTTTATGTTCTGAAGAAATCATTTTCCAAGATATAGCAACTTTTGGATCCTGTGTACTCCGCTGTGGATGTCAAAAATGCGGCACCTCCAAATGACCCAGAAGAATCCTTATTCCATTCACACTGCCTTTGATGACATAATTTGTCCTCTCAATGCGCTGGAACAACCATTGCCTACCCCACGAAGTTGTTCGTCGTTTAGCCAGTTCAGTTCTTCCCTTCTACTTTCCGGCCTCTTAGTGATGTAGTTGACCTGACCCATTGCACCTGAAAGACCATACGGCATCCACCCCCATGCCATGCTCACTGCTTATGGCACCTGGCGATCACCAAAACTCTGCTCCGTAATCCAGTGTGTCTCCAGCACGCAGCAACCAAACAGCAGGCTTACCCTTTCACTTCCACAAATGGCCACGTTCACTTCTCTCAGTGAAAAATATTACGTCAAATGACTTTGGGGCTCTCAGGTCGGCCAGCAAATGTGCGTCCATCGGCTCGATATGTTAGCTACTGTGTAGTTAAACCAGCTACAAACAAACTCGACTGACAGCCAAAATCTGCCTCTCGCCCACTGTGCTCACTGCTAAATAGTTTGGAGTCTTGGAAAGTTGATGTTTTCCACCCATTGTTCATAAATCAGAGTTGTACCGGAAGCATTGCCATGCGCACGATGAACAATAATGATTAACGAGTTTCGTTTCAGTGGTAGATAGTGACCTTTCTGCATAACACTGGGTGCTCCTGGGGTCGCTCGACAACTACTGTCTTATGCGAAATGAACTGGACTGAATCACTCACGAAAAAACATTTACTGTGCCCAATAACAAAGCCGGTATAGATCTTCAATTTAAAGAAAAAATGCTTCAGTACTGGGCTATCGGTAGAGGATTGGACGGACACCGCTGGTTGGCTTCATCTGACCTAAATCAAACCAAAGTGCTGCCTACAGAAAATCCATTTCGATGAGGAAATCTAACCCATCAAGTTTGAGTTGACGTCAGTGTGATCTTCATACTATCCGTATCGCGAGCGGTAGTCTCGATATAGGTTGACGACGGTAGCTGTCATTTTTCAGTAGTTTGCCATTGAATTTGACTGTCCTAGAACCCTATTTATTTTAACTATGTGGTTACTCTGCCAAAACATCAGTTGCCTAATTTGTCAGGCTGTCACATAGGACGTTATCCGATTTGTGAAGTTCTTGGGAGCAATAATACTGGGCCTTGTTCTAAGCATCTCCATTCACAAGCATGCAAAACACTGGTCCTCGAATTTGGTAAGATGAACTTGAACGTCAAAAATAGGTCCCTATATTTCCACTGGATAAAAAATCTGGCTTGTTATTCTCAATGAACTACAGTTATATCGTATCGACTCAGTTCGGCTTGCGAAGTATGGAAATTTGGTTTCCCGTCACTCGAGCTTCCAGGATGGCGTGTCCTGCACCCGAGTTCATCGCTGTCATCACTATATTTATTCTTGTTTCTGAAAGGCAACCTATCAAGTACGCTATGATATCCAACACATGCTTCTCGTGTTCTCACCTAAGGCGTATTTTTACAGCTCTGCATGTATATCCGCCCAACAGGCATCCGAAGCTTCTTTATATCCATCAATGGTACTACCATTAACCACATGTTCTTGTATTCGGTTTTGTACTGAAATCACTCTTTTGTCAATAACACAGATCTCACCTGGCGACTTGTGTGATTACATTTCAGTCTAAGACTGTCTTTTGGCACCCCCGTTTATCACAATATAATGCTATTCCGCCCGTCTAATGTTTGAAAGACCACTCGCTGCTTTAACAGCCTCAGTTGACGCACAGCGCGTGTCAGCGTCCGAACGAGAAAATTCCACCTTCGTGGAATCTTTTATCATGGCTTTTATGCCTTTGGATGATCCTCATCTTGATGGCCGGCTTCTGCGCCTTTTCTAGGCAACTTATGTCATTCTGTAGGTATGACTCACAGGCAGAAACAATACTCTAGGATTGGTCTTGCGATGGTTGCTTACGGGGCAATACCCTCCAGGCTGCCTGCAACATACCGTTGATCTGAGCCGGGGAAGCTCCACTTTGGCCGTTTGCCGCGTGTTTGCCATGTCTGGAGAATATACAGTCGTTTTTAGTAGCTACACCCGGGTCTCTGGCCTCGAAAATGTTCGTGATATCACCCACATTATCTCTGTGTTCTCCCTAAAGGTCAAACTCTGACCCCTGACCAGGTTAAATGGAATGTCTTATTAAAATGAGCAGGCTTTGACTGATTCGATTCTTTCCCCTGGATTTTCACCTACTACTTTGACATCATCGGCAAAAGGCAGCATTGGTTGCACATACATTTTGCCAGGTCGCCGATGGATATGGGGGAGGATGCTGTCCAAGTGCCGAACTCTGAGGAAAGCCCTTTAACATGTCGGCGGGGACTCTGATCTACCCACTGAACATAAAGCCAAACGTCCTTCTTCCGAGAAAACTGTTCACCCAAGTATCAGCCTCACGTTATTCCCAGTGTTTTTATTTTGTGATTCAAATGGTTGCGATTAACTGAGCTCGTAGCTTTTCTTGAGTCCATTTAGCAAACCTCCACCAAAAGGCTCTTTTCTAGGCATGTCGTTACCTCAGCAAGGAAAAGTAACTAATAAGTGAATTAATCCACACTGCGTTACTGAAATGGCACTTTGGCTCACTAGGTGCTCATATATGTACTTTCTATTGATCCTCCCCAGGGCATAGAATGCAAATTGGACTCACCGACCTGTAACTTTCTATCCTGTGTTTAGGGCGGCCCTAGTATATTCAAACTACTACAGAGATTTCCCATTCTTCAGTTACGTCCCGTCCTGAGTGACGCGATGTGCGGCTACGTGACAGAGACTGCAAGTGGTACCGCCAGTAGCCCAACGACCTCCGTGTGTATCCCGTCCTGGCCCGGCAGTTTTGAACGTATCTGCCGCACTTAACTCGGTAAAAAAACCTGTTCCTTCGTTGCAAAAGGATCAGTTATTTCCGGGATCCGAGCGGTTCCAGGAGTTTTTGGGTTTATATGGGCCCCATCTGGCAGACGGAAAATGCCCTTGAACCATAAGACATTTGACATTTTGAACCCGGTAAATGCTGGGTTCCCGCCCGGTCGTCCTAGCAAGCAACACAGTCTCTGACCTTTCTCTTAGAGTGTGCATGTGCAAAGAACGCTTTGGAGTTATTTTTAATATTTCTTCCCAATTTATGGTCAAACAAGGACAATTCTTTTCGTTGGTGCTCCTGTGCTTTATTCCGAGCTTGCCTGCAGCCCCTCTACATCTTTTGGCTACGAAAAACTTCGCACGTTGCCCACCTCCTTTTACGGGTTCTCACTCCTCACCTTGCTCTCGGGCGTCACCATAGAGGACGGCAAACGCTTTTACCACCCTGAAGAGGGGCAAACTTCCCCGTCAATTTGGTTAGTCTTCCTCTAAAGACTGCCTACGTTTACGGTCGCACTTTCGTGTTTCCGTAACCGTTGGGTCGGTACGGGAGTCGTTCTCAGTTCTTCAACCCTCAGTCTATTATATCACCTGAAAGAGGCTCCAGTTTGCAGTTCATCCAGCACCGTAAAGCGCAAAGGCAATTACCACGTCGTCACATTTGCCTAGAGGCTCGTTGATTACCAGCTTCCCTTTATCACAGTGATACCTGGTGCTCACCACATGTAGTAGCGAGGGTGTAGGACCGGTTTTCTTAATGCGGATCTCGTATTACGTTGCTTGTGCTGAACCGTAGTGACCAATTGTGTCACTCCTACTCGACTCTAAAAGATTGCAACACTGGCAACCTGATAGTTGACCGGTATAAGTAAAAAGCAGGCGAGAGCGGTAGCAGATTGGGCGTATTTTTTGAGGAGCGTGCGAGTCGGGCGTGCATGAGGAACGCACAAGTGGCGACCGCACTGGGCGGTTAACGTTCCGTTAAATAGGCGAGCCGAAGGAATAATTCCACGTTCCAATACAAAGTGCATTTTCCCATTCTATGCCTATTATCCAGTCCCAAGTTTTGGTCCGGATCGTGCAAAAGCAGCCGTCGTAGGATTGTTTCTCCCAGAGTTATTATTGGGTTCTTTCAGTTGATATCTGGAAAGTTTAGCGTAGATTCCTTAGTTTTGGAAGACACCGTCAAAATGAGAACCAACAATTCCGTAGTCTCCTCAACACTAGTAGCTGGGGCTCTATATAGTCAGAGCGCACATCGTTTTATTTAGAAAACAGGCGAAGTATAGGGTTATCTGCATTTTAACCAAGTCCGCCTTGAACGGAAACTCCCAGTTCGTGATGTTCTGATGCAAATCATCGCTGCTGCGCACTCCTGCCCAACATCCATCCTGTTTTATTTGTTTGTTACGCTGTCCCTCATGCGAATTTCCTTGGCTTATTGTTCTCCAGGTTTCTGTAATAGCCATTAGATCGAATCACGTAGTCCTGAAAAGTAGTTCACCAACTGTCTTTGAACTATATCAACGTTTGTGTGCCATATCCATGGTTTGCTTACGAGCGTTTCTCTCTGTCCCGGAACGCAGTGTCCTAGGGAGACCTGGACTTTGTCCTCAGTTTAGCCCCCACGTTTGTTTCACCCAGATTCCGGGAGGCGCCGTGTGGGTGCCTGGAAAGCAAGAAGTCTGAACAAGATAGCCGAAAACACAAGGGTAATGTGGGGAGGAGGGCACTGGCAAGGGCGGACGCCAAGTTGTGTGAATAGCACCAGAAGCTTATGCGAAACGCCATCCTCCGGAACATCCAGATAAGCCAAAAGCAAACCTTGTCGAAGGTGGATGATAGGGGGAGCGTTGATCTGGGTGACACTGTTCACAATAGTTTACTAAAAGCCGCAGAAGGTAAATATAACAAGTTGTGCGACATTGGGGAAGGAATCGTGGCACCAGTAGTAGAGGAATAGACTACTAGAGTAGACTGTGCTGACCGGAATCCATGGAACCCTTAGTGATTGTGCGCGTTGATGATGATAAAATGCAAGTACCGTCTCAGGAAGAAACAGATACAAGAGAGAAGCAAATCAGGAGTAGAAAAAGAGGCGAAAAAGGGTTCTACGAGGATGGGGCGCAGGCGCACAGACATAAGAACCCGAGAATTGGCAAAAGTCGCCGACCTGGCCACGAGATACCCGGAAAAAAGTGAAAGGCTAAGATAAGTATAGTGAGCTCCGTATCAGGGGACCCAGAGGTAAATAGACTGCGAAAATCTAGTGATATCGCACTAGAGAGAAATTACAATGCCGTCATCCGAGGGATCTCGAAGCGCTTTGCTAGAGAGGGAAGGCAGAGGTAAAGGGCTGTCAGGTACCAAAAAGTAAATCTGCTCCGAAACATTAAAATACCGGAACACGTAACCATCAAATGGGTACTTTTACTGGAAAGATGACAAGGAGTTAATGCTTCTGGATGCCAGGACCCGCGGCCACTGCTAGTGGAGTACGCGAATCCAAGGCACAGTGCCACGTTCTTGCCACCAGCCGATAGAATAAAGACGGCTACCAGAGGGGTGATTATCGTAAAGCCGGACGACACTGCCGTGGGTAGGATCAAGTTTACGGAGGCGAAGGGGCGCTCGACAGGATTAGACACCGCGCGGCTGCAAGTCCGCAAATTGAACCTCAAAGAGCAGGTTGAATGATGGCAAGCGAATGCCGCTCCGTGCAGCAGGACTGGAGGTGAACGCAGTGAGCGGGCGCACCTTGGGTCACTGGGTCCGGGGCCCGACACTCCTGCCTGCCCTAGGCCGGAAGATCCAAAATAAGGAGGCTGAGGGAGCGGGGGTGAGGGTGGATATCTCTACTATCATGCCAAAAACCGGCAAGGACCTCAGGAGTAAGTCCCAAGCATGTGACACCCCGTCCGTTTATCTGCCGAAAGGATGGGAGGCGGGAGTTGTAACGGTGACCCACACAAATGCCTCAAGTGTGGGTAATATGTGGCCGGAGCTACGATTCAGGACTTCGGATGCAGATGTGGTGGCTTTCACTGATACCTGATTGTCATTATTGGACGGTGATAATAATTTAATGGCGCGAGATTGTTGATTCTTTGGATAGAGCGGATGGGAGAATAGGAGACGGGACGTTGATACCAGTAGCTGAAACGTACGATGCGCAGGAGGGCCAAGAACTACATACCTCAAATATACAGGCTCTGGAAGTCATCAAAGCAACTGGTGGCTCGAGGATCTCAGTTAGGGGCGTGTGTCCTAGCCTGGGGTCGATGCCAGTCGAGGACCGGAAACTGTTGCTCTTTCTCAATGCGGCTGCAGGTTTGGCGGGGAAATTTACTATACTGGGAGATTTTAACGCCCCTGAGATTGACTGGGTTTGCGAGGTAGCCCCAGAAGTTACCTTTGGGCATTAACTTCTGCAGTTCGTGTGCAAAAGTGGGATGGTACAACACAAAACCCAAGCAACCAGATGGAGATGCAGAAAAGTATCTTCAGCCCATGACTTGATGCTGACGAGAGGACCAAACGATACAGGTGCTTGATTTGTGCGATCCGGTAGGTAGGAGCGACCACGCCATAATCCGCATGACTGAGCCTGCAGGGACTGGTAGCCCCCGCGGCGGGAACTTCTCAGGAAAGGGCAGAGGTAGACTGCTGGGCTTAGGTTTCCAAACTCAAAGGGAAGTAGACAGAAGTATAAACTTCGTGGACCGTCAGTGGGAGGCAACTAACAGCAGCCTGTTAGCAATAACAGACTTAGTTGCACCCCTCCACAGGATCAAGCGGAAGTTGCTACTACCATGATGGAGGAGTAGGATCACGAGAGCTAGGAAACCGAAATGCAGGGTCTTCATGAACTGTAAGGATTATCTGAGGTAAATGGCGGAGGGAAAGAGAATGTCCTGCATACAGCGACAATGTCCAGCGGCCTATGGACAGCGGATCGGTGGGGCCACTAAGAGCAAATCCAAAGCCTATTACAATTGTGTGCAGTCCAAGGCTGCTTCGCGAAAGGCCATAGTTGGAGTGAAAAATCACCGGGGTGTTAAATCGACCGGCAGTTAGAAGGAAGCCGACGGCCTGTTGGGATTTTTTCCAGACAGTATACAGGCGGGATCAAGGAGCACAGAGAAAGACACAATGTCCCGTAACTCTTATGGTGGAGATGCCGGACGGAGCGATCACGAAAAAAGAAGTGTGGGACAGCCAAAGAAATGAACGCATTGAAATCGGCAGGGCCTGATGTGATCCACCCAGCGAAAGAAAAGCCGCTGGCAGATGTCCAGTTGGAATCTGGGCTAGCTGACATCAACGATCATACCAGTGCACGAGGACGAGGACAGAGACAACCGTGGCAGGTGCAGACCGGTAAGCTTGAAATCCATCATGCTGAAACCTCTTGAAGGGTTCCTTCGCGGCGTGGTAGCCAATCTCCAAGAGACCAGCAGTTTACTGATGGTGGAGCAACGCGAGTTTGACACAAAAGCTCCTGTGTGACCAGCTTGATAAGCTTCCTAGAGGAAGTAACAACTAGAATTAGCAGGGGCGACATAGTAGCACTCTGCCATGTAGACTTTCAGAAGGCTTTTGATTCCGTTAGCCATACATTTCTTCACTAGAAAGTGAAGGCCTTCGCAGCGGATGCTAGGGTGAGTAACTGGATATTACTATGTCTGAAAGGTAGATCTTTCAGGGTCAGATTCGACGGTGTCTATCGGACAGAGGGTCGTTATGCAGCGGGGTGCCTCAGGGGTCTGTCTTAGGGTCAGTGCTCTTCCTAATGTATGCCAGCGACTTAGCTAGTGGGTTGGAAAATACGTGCCTCATGTTTGCTGACGACATAAATCTACTAGAGACAGGAAACAGCGAGGGTATCCAGAGGGATCTGGATAAATTTTCCCAGTGGTCTGTAAGTTGGGACTTTCCGTTGAACTTGAACACATATCAGCGGCTCACGGAAGAAGAAACAAATTCCCCTCGCCACATGGGTCTACCTAGGCATCAGGTCGCGATGGAACAAACTCAGCAGGCAAGGGATCTCGAGATGGTAGTTACTGCGGAATTCAAACTTGGTCCGCAATAACTGAAGGCGGTCAGGAAGGCATGGTGAGCCTCACGACAACTTAAGAGGACCGTAGGATCCAGGAGGCATAATGTTCTTCCTCCGATGTTCGAGGCATTTGTCAGACCAAATTTGGAACACCGTCCAGGCATGGAGACAATATTTCGTATCAGGTAGTAGAAGGCTGGAACAGGTTCAAGCTCTTTTAAACAGTGGTTTTGGCATTTGAGGCGCATAGGATGTGAGCAGAGGCTGAGGGCGCTTGGCTTGTGCTCCCTGGAAAGACGTAGAGAAAGAGGTGACTTAATACAGACCTTGAAGATCGTTAAGAGTCTGGCCGAGATAAGGGGTCACCGGGGCGCCGTATTCCAGATAAGGGGGAACGAAACACTAAGAGGGAACGGAAAACAATTGTGAGGGAACACGTAATTACGGGGTTGAGGAGCAAATCGTTTGCCGTACGACTGGTGAATGGCCGAAACAAGCTACCTCAGTAAGTGTTTGCAGAGGCCAGTTTGTGAACTGTGGGGCTGAGATAGTTGAGAGGAAAGCATCTCGTTAATTGTTTCCCGCCTTGTAGGAGCTGAAAAGGAGTTCCACCCTCCTGTTGCCCAAGCATCGTCTAATCCAAGTAGCTCTCGGTGCAAGAAACTGGACAACCAGGCATCTCCCCGTATAGTCCTATAATCTAGCTGGAACTGGAACATTAATTGACCTTAATGCATCAGTTCAAGGCCGGTCCTAATTGCTTGTTCAGTGTGCAACTCGTGGGCCGCGCCAGTCGGTTGACTGGGAATGGTTTTGATTTATCAAACAGGGCAAAGATAGGACTAGCTATATCCCGGATAGTGTGCCATCTTTTCTTCTCACATCTCTCTTGCGTCAATTTTTCCGCCACAGATTCAGTTCAGTCTACACAAGACGAAAATTTGACTTTCATCTATTCGGGCATCTCATGAGATACCCGATTGCAATCGGTGTGTTGTTTACCGATCTCCGCAGCTTTCATCGTTGCGTAGGTTTCTTTGTTTCTCAGATGCGAATTATCAGACTCAACAGATAAGTTTCGTGTTCAAGCCTGAGGCTTGCTTGGGTTTATATCAGTTCATCCGGCGCAAGAGAGAACTGATCACGAGGGCCAAACGAGCGTCCAGAGTTACTCCGGTGGTATGCACAAAAATTAGCATCCACCTCTGCGAATTTTATCTTCGCGTTATCCTTGGCATTCCAGCGACCATGTTCCCACTGCAATGGAGTGATACAGAAAAAACTCATCTCTCGCGCGCGGCGAGAGGATAGTTACTCCGTGGGGATTCCAAAGAAGATTCGCAACGACAAAAGCAGCATACCCCCTAAATACAGACGTGCCAACTTACCTCGTCTCACTTATGACCTAATTCTACCTTAAAAGCCCAGATTGCGTGTCTCAGTGGTACCCCTAGACAATTTACTCCATCATCTACCACTGTCACTCAAAAACGGCACTCTAGTTGTCAGGCGAGAGTTATGCTTTATTGGTTTTTTCTGTTTCCCATGGTTCTGGGTTTGAGGTCTTCGTGGAAACGTTCGTGTGAAGAACGGTCATGGTTGTCGTTGTATGCGTTGCGGGCTGTTGTGCCTTTCCGTCGCCCATTTCAGAGTAGGTCTTTTATTCGAGAATTCAGCTGTAGCCTTTGGGAAACCAAGCGCCTTCTGCAAGTTAGAAGAATCATTTTAGATCAGCCGCTGGTTAGTTGATTGGTTCATCCGCCCCTTCTAGAAAATCTTGCAGGGTCAGCGGAACCCGACGATTGGCACTGACCTTATTTGGTTGGCTGGCTGCAATCCCCGGGTTACGTTGCTGCTCTTGTGATATTTTTTAGGTGGATCGCTTGCCAGGCGAAAACTCACCACACCCTCGACACTCCCGCTGCCGTTTATTCTGTGGGCTTGAGCCTCATCTTATCTTTTTGCGTCTGTGGAGGTTCACTCCCTATTCCCTTTGGGTATTCACTCTTTTTTATAGAAACTTGTTACTCTGGGGAAAAGGCATCGGTCAGTGATGCTTGCCTTGCTGTTCAACGCTGAACGATGATGATGATGCTTAAGCCTACCTTATTCACGACTTTCCATTTGGATGGTGGTCGCTCCCTTTTCCGCAACCGAGCGACGTGCCCAGTAGAATGCACCTGTTCCCTGAATTCTTTGTAAAAAATTGGTCTAGGGCCGAAATCCACTTGAACCTCTAACTGTTTTGGACGTCCTAGTCGGACGCCCCAAAGACCTTGGACGTTCCAGTGAGAATAAGCACAAGTTAGTCAATCTCTGTTCATGGGTCTTCTGTCTTTGGCTGCTGTCTTTGGGAGCTAGTGACTTCTTTCTGCGTTGAATGGTAGATTTCATGATTTCGCAGGTATATACTGAGACGATATCACGTCGAGGAAACTCAATCTTCTTCACGTCATCCGCAAAGGAAAACCTGGTAGACTACGGTGCCGAAGTTAAGCAATTAGCGAGCAGCGAAAACAACGATGTCCCGAACACCGAGCCCTGGGGTACTCCACTAGTGACCATCTTCGTATCTGAATTAGCCTCTCTGACTCGGACGTAAAAAGTTTTACCTATCCGCTCTATTATTCTGTCATCTATGTCAAAGACTCGCAACATCAGCAGCAGGAAGTGATTTCCCGAGGCAAACGACTTACTGAAGTCAAGAGAACATACTCCTTTATTTATTCTGCGAATTAGTTCGTCTAAGAAGAACAAGATATTTGCAAGACAGAATGTGATTCAGAAATCTACGTTGAGTGGGTACAGCATGTAGTGCTGCATCAGGTACAGATAGTTGTTCCCTAATAATGCTTTCTAACGCTTTGCGGGGGACGCTTGTCATGCTCACTATTCTAATTTTCTGCTTCCGATTACGAGCCACACTTGCAGGTAGCCACTACCGCCGCCATTTTCCAGTCCTGTGGCAGATATACCTGCTATGGAGCCGCTGTGTATAGCTTACATATCGGCCATGACAGAAGGTCGGCCAGCGGCTCAGTAATGGCCGGGTGAACCTCGTCGTTACCAGCTGATGTACTAGCGTTTATATTCCCTAGATGTAGGTGAGCCGTGTCCTCTGTTGTCTTCAGGTTGTGTGCTTGTGGTGGCGGGAGTGGAAGATCTAATTATGTCAAAGTCTGCATCCACCCTATGTACACACCTAAAATATTCGCTTTGTACTTTTTTCTTGTTGATGTCGTCCACTGCAACGGAATTTCCACTCATTGTTAGTGGACCAACTCCCCTTTCTTTCCGCTAAGTGATCCCTTTGATTGGACGCAAGCATAGTATTTCTTGGGCTGCTTCTTAGTGCACTTAGCTAACTTTGCAATTTGTACCAACCTTTTGTCCTCATTTCTATACTTAGCATGTGGATCCCATGCATCACTGCTCTCGTGGCCCTAATGCCAACTTCGGCCGCGATGTTTTATAGCTTTGCGTATTCCCGACTTCTACCTTAATGCACTGCCTTCTTCCTCTCCTCCATACAGCAGTGTAAACTCATCTTGGATAACGAGCAGGAGCTCTTTCATTACCCGCCGCAGCTTTTCCACATTGATTTCACTGGTGTCCCACGACAACTTTAACGCCCTATCAAGAAGTTCCCCTTTGCCCATTTCCTTAAATTTTCTTGTTATCTTGGGCTTCGCCTTTGAGAGAACTTCATGGTTCATTTAACGATGGCGTGATTACTACCCACAGGATGATGGGGTTGCAGTTGTATCAACGTCGTTCAGAGTTGAACAGCAAGGCCAGCCCCACTGATTGCGTCTTTTCTTTCTGAGTTACATGTTTCTACAAAGAAAGTGAATATCCAAGAGGAACAGGGAGTGGATCTACACAGGCTTCAATAGCCGACACGGAACACAGTCCAACTGTACAAGCGCACTTTTTCAATCATCCTGATTCGATAAAAAATGACATTATTGCCATTGTTCACGGTTCACTGCCATGTCCTCCAATGTCTCCTGCCAGCTAGTTTACAGGTCTTTCAGACCTCAACCACGAAAACTTGACACGCTTACATACATTTTCTTATTCCGCTTTGCCACATCCCTTGCTGACCTCCACATGGCGTCTTCCATTCCGTGGGAGGAACGCAAAACAGGGCACGGTATGGTAGATGAGTGTCCGACATGCGCAGCACGTGGCCCAACCAGCGTAGTCTACTAGGTTTCATACCTTGAAACAAGGTATTCTAAGAGTCCGCACCTAGTGCTAGATTCCTGACCTCTGCATTACTCACCCGGTCACTCCATCCAGTCCTGTTGATATTACCTAGACATGGGTGATCGAAAACCTTCAACCGACGAACATATCCCACACGCATACTCCATGTCTTGCAACCATACAACAGAACTGAGAGCACTGCGACACAATACACACGACGTTTCAACTTCAGTGAAATATCAGTCCGACACCGCAAATGCATCAGTCCAGCGCAGGCTGCTCGAGCCTTGGATATACGCGTGTTTGCCTCTGTTGCCGAGCTACCGTCGTTCGACACGCAGTTGCCGAGGTAAGTATAATGTTCGAGTCGTCAATTCCTCCTAATCCAGTTTCACGTTCGGCACTACTGTCGTCCAGTCCTGTAACAGCACTTAGCAATTTGAAGAAGCAAGGCACTTGCCGAACGGAGCAACCGATCTGGGGAGTCTGTCTGGTGCACGTTGTATATAGTCCGCGGACTCGAATAGGTACACGACGTCATCCACATAGTCCAGATCACACAGCTACTCTGCATTTACCAGTTCGACCCCGGATAGGTCCCTAAGCATCCTCCATTGACTCGTCTATGATAAAGTTGGTCGAGAATAGAAAGATGGAAAACCCTTGTAGAACACCGCTATTCGTTGCAAATGAACTTCTTCACCGTATACTCTCACGAAATCACAAGTGCAATGCTAGCAACAGTTTCACATACTTGGCTGGCATACGTTTCCGGCGTAGAGCATTGAATACGGCTGTCCGATCCACTGGGCCGAAAGCGCCTTTCAAGTCGTACGGCGGCGGTCAATGCATCCTCGGCTTGGATGAAATCCTGTCGGCTGTTCGCGGATGATGCCCTCGCGAATCGGTGTCAAACGACGCAGCATTATCGAAGCTAACACCTTAGTAACTATCTGAATCAAACTAAACCCACGGTATTCCCCATGGTCCTTTTTGATTATGGGTACAATCAGTGATTTATCCCACGATAACATAGTAGTTTCTCGTTTCCAATGTCAGGAAGCAAGGAAGTAAGTGATTTTATCTGGGCTTCTCCACCCAGTTTGAAAAGAACTGAAGAAGTTCTTTCGAACGAGCCCCTTTTCCTCTCTTCGGAAGTCGAATATTTGACCCTACTTCCACTTCCGTTGGTGAACCAATAAACACCCAAGGATTCGCAGCTGCGGACGTTGGACTAACTACAATAGCGTGCAGCCAACTAAATTGATCTCAACAGGCGAGCCTTCATTGTCTACCATGAATGGGCTCTTCATTTCTATCGCACACCATTTAACTTACCGAAATTTGCCGCCCAATGGTGTCGCGTATTAGTTTAAATATACCTTAACTGTTACCATATGCAACTGGTAGTTCCATTTTTCGGCTGCCTTAGCCCACCAGCTTTCACGATCATCCTTAAGGCTTGTCGTCAATTGACACTGCAGCTGTAGACGTATCTTATTCAATTTATCGCGGTTACGCAGCTGGTGTTTTTGCTCCATTAGACCCAACAACCCAGGCGAGATCCAGTGCCTTTGACGAACGGTAAGTCTAGGATCACAAGCAAAATCTGCTGCCAAATGCACCGCCTGCCTGATTTGACCCCAGCACTCATCTACATTGCCATCCTGTATAGCTCGTTGGGTTTCTGCTTAGCGGCTAGACCCACTAACAGTACCCGTCCATCAATCCCCGCGAGTTATACGCCTACGAATAATTCCTTACTGCATCGGTTGTCGTGTAGGATAATCAGGACCGCAATGCCCATTGCATCGAGCAGGAGGTATGTGGGTAGTGATAAGTATGCTACTGCTCAGAGTTCCCTCTCTTTTATTCAACCTGTCTCTTCTATCTCCAAACCAATCTGTTTGTCATTTCTGCCTACCCATAGTATCTCCATTGATAACATATCCGATACTCGCAACGGTTTACTATCAAGTATTACAATAAGTAGTTTTCAGTCTGCTAGTTCACATATTTAACGTATTTAGTCCAACGTCCGCAGGTGTGAATCTTAGGGAGGTGTCACTTGATACCCCAACGGAAGTGGAAGTGCAGTGGAATATTCGACTTCTGAAGAGGGGAAAAGCAGCTGGTCCCGACGACCTTCCCCCAGTTCTTTCCAAATTGGGTGGAGAAGTGCTGATGAAATCACTTTTCACTTTGCGTCGTGATATTTAGAACGAGGCGCGTATTCCGTTATCGTAGGGTGCGTCACTGATTGTACCCATCTTTAAGAAGGGTACACGGAGTGACTGTAATAATCGATCATCGTGGGATTAGTTTAATTCCGATAGTTACTAAGGTGTCAGCTTCGATAATGCTGCGCCGTTTGACACCGATTCGCGAGAGTNGCGTGTTTGGCTCTGACAGCGGATTCACTTTCGATTGATGTCTGCTGTGTGAGTGAAACACAAATTCAGGATTCGAGTAGAGTAATTCAACTGACTGCGCCAAACGTCTGGTCAAGATATTTCCTGTGAACCTCTGGAGACGAAGCAGCTCAAGCTGTGAGTCAACGTAGTGTAGGAATAGTCTTGAGTGAGAAGGCTGAAGCAGCCTTTCTAGACTGGATCCCAGTCAACAGTCGCTTGTGTGCCGTGAGAATACAGTGATCAGTCGGCGTCCGGAAGGATAGTAGTGTTAAGCGCAGTTTGTTTGTTTGTTATCTCGGTATACGCTCCAACAGACTGCAGCACTGAAATGGAGAAAGACGAGTTTTGCGATAACCTCGTCACTCTTGTTCGGAAGAGCAAACGGTCTGACATTGTAGTGGTGACAGGTGATTTTAATGCACAAGTTGGAAAACTGAGTGCATCGGAGTCCTGTTTAGGTGGGCGATGCGCCTTGCCTGCACAGCGAACAGACAACGGGGAAAGACTTCTCCAATTCTGTGCACATAATCATTTATTCCTATCTTGTACAAATTTCCGAGACGCAGTTCGTGTCGCACAGCGACGTGGCGTTCTAACTCGACAGGTACACTGAGTCAAATTGACCATATCGCAGTTAGCTACCGTTGGCGCAGTTCTGTCCAGAACTGTAGATCATGTTGGACCACGTACGTCGAATCGGACCATGCGTTAGTTTTAATGCGATTTTTGCTGGAGCTCAACCGCCATCGACGCAGGCCACAAATGCGATTGGCTGTCGAACGTTTGTCTGATTCGGCTGTTCTCAGCAGCTACCAACACAAACTATCCGAGGAACTGAGAACTGCCACCTGTAGCAATGTAAACGATCAGTGGGATCAAATTAAGCAGACTATGCATTTGGCAGCGAATTTCGCCTGCGGTCCCAGATCTAGTGTTCATCAAAAACACTGGATCTCTCAAGCGTCGTTAATTCTAATGGAGCAAAAACGTGAGCTGCCTAAGTGCAAGGAAATGAATAAGATGCGTCGGCAGTTGCAGCGTCAGTTGGCCATAAGCTTTAGGAATGACCGCGAAAGCTGGTGGGTTAAGTTAGCTGAAGAGATGAAAGTGGCGTTCGCTTCAGGTAACAGTCAAAGACTGTTTAAGCTTATACGCGACAGCGGTGGGCGGCGAAATTCGGTTAGTGAAGTCGTGTGGGATAGGAATAGAGAGCTCATCCATGGTAGACAGGAAAGAGTGGACCGTTGGGCAGAACATTTCAAGGATCAGTTTAAGTGGCCATACGCTATCGCATCTGGTCCGACGCCTGGAGCTGTGAATCCTTGGGAGGAGTCACTTGATTCCCCAACGGAAGTGGAAGTGCAGTCGAATATTCGGCTTCTGTAGAGGGGAAAAGCTGCCGGTCCCGACGAACTTCCCCCAGTTCGTTTTAAATTGGGTGCAGAGGTGCTGATGAAATCATTTACCTCCTTGCTTCGTGATATTTAGGACGAGGAGCGTATCCCGATATCGTGGGGTGAGTCACTGATTATGCCCATCTTCAAGAAGGGCACACGGAGTGACTGCAGCAATCATCGTGGGATTAGTTTAATTCCGATAGTTACTAAGTTGTTAGCTTCGGTGATGCTGCGCCGTTTGACACCGATTCGCGAGAGTGATATCCGCGAACAACAGGCCGGATTTCGTCTGGGTCAATGTTGTGTCGACCAAATATTCACTCTTCGACAGATACTCGAAATGCGCCACACGAACCGGATTCCTGCGGTCGTAGTCTTTCTAGACTTGAAAGGTGCTTCCGACTCTGTGGATCGACCGGCACTACTCAGTGTTCTTCACCGAAAGGGTATGCTAACGAAGTTTGTGAACTTGTTGTGTGCATTGTACTCGCATACCCATGGTCGCGTGAGGGTATACGGTGAACTGTCAAGTTCATTCGAAATGACTAGCGGCGTTCGACAAGGGTGTCCCATCTCTCCATTCTTGTTCAACTCCGTCATGGACGAGTTGATGGAAGATGCTTTAGGAGGTCTCCGGAATGTAGGAGTTGAACTGGGAATTGGAGGGAAGCTATGTGACCTTGACTACACAGATGACATTGTGTGTGTTTTCGAGTCTGCGGACCATGCACAATGCGCACTAGATAAACTGTTGGGATCGGATGCTCGGTTCGGCATGTGCTTTGCACCTTCAAAGTGCAAAGTACTGTTACAGGACTGGACGACAGCAGCGCCGAACTTGATACTGGATGGAGAGGAGCTGACGATTGTGGACCGTTCCACCCACCTTGGTAGCTCGGGAGATGAGGTAAATATGCGTACATCCAAGGCTCGGGCAGCTTACCCTGGACTGAAGCACTTGTGGCGTCGGACTGAAGGTGAAAGATCGTGTGTACTGTGTCGCAGTGCGTCCAGTTCTTTTGTACGGTTGCGAGACGTGGAGTATGCGTGTGGGCGATGTTCGTCGGTTGGAGGTTTTCGACAACCGATGTTTACGTAGTATGGCTAGGATTGGATGGAGTGACCGGGTGAGTAATATAGAGGTTAGGAATCTGGTATTGGGTGCCAATTCTGAAAATAGCTTGTTTCAGGGTATGAAACTTAGTAGACTACGCTGGTTGGGTCACGTGTTGCGTATGACGAACACTCGTCTACCATACCGTGCCTATTTTGTGTTCCTCCTAAGGAATGGAAGAAGCCATGTGGAGGTCAACAGATGACGTGGCAACATGGATTAAGAAAATGCATAGCGGGATTAGGTAAGGTAAGTGTCTCACGCCTTTGTGGTTGGGGTCCGAAAGACTCGTCAACTAGCTGGCTGGAGACACTGAAAGATATGGGAGTGAATCGTGAACAGTGGCGATCGTGTTGTCATTTTCTATCGAATCAGAATGATTGAAAACACGTGCGTTTGTACAGTTAGACTGTTTCGTATGTTGGCTGCAGCAGCCTGTGTAGGTCCGCTCCCTGTTCTCCTTGGATATTCACTCTTTTTATAGGGACGTGTCACTCTGGGAAAAGGCAGCGGTCGGTGGGGCTTGCCTTGCTGTTCAACGCTGGTCGATGATGATGATGATGATGAGCTCACTAAACCGACAGAATGCAAGGCATCCGCGATAAGCTACCAGTGCTCATTGATTTCGTAAGTTTAAGTGATCAGAGTTCTTCAGCAGTGCGCTTCGAGATGGTGATAGGTTAGTCGGACTAGATAGCTTCTCACAATCTAACCGTTACTGCAGAGTGCGTCTTGAGTGCTCACCAAAGCATATGGATAGCATATTGTATGCTGAAACTTGGTCCGAGTCGAGGTGCTACAGAACAACCGGCAATCTTGTAGACAGCCGTGTCATTTGTAGCTAATATCGGTGTGGTTGATCTGAGTCCACTGCTGAATCAATGAGGACGGGCGCCAGTTGAATAGATTAAGGCGATTGGCAAGTGTCCCCAAATCGATTGCCTTGCTCTACGTTCTTCTCTTTGTTGGGTTAAAGTTGGAAAATGCGTGAATGTGGTCAGTCGGTCCAATGACGGGAAGGTGTGAAGGCTTCAATCAATGAACTGGCTCGTGTGGGTTCATTTCCGTTGTGGGACTACTAGTTCTTCCACGCAATGGCTGGAGACATTGGATTATATAATAGTCAGTTGCGCAGTTGCATTCGAAATATTTTTCCTAGCTTCATTTTAGTTTTTCTTGCGATAATGTTTACCGCTTTGAAGTAGAGACCAAAATCCAAGCAAATTAGTACGGGGTTGGTGATTGTAATAGCTGAACTGTCTTGAAGTACGAATTTTACTGTTTAGGTTCTTTCGTGATTGTAACTCATACCACTACTACTGTCACGGATACTGCCGACCATGATCCATTTTCAACGTTTGATCTACTGCTGGTGGTTTGTTGGCGTGGTCAGCCTCTTTTTTTGTGGTGCCGATGGGTAAGTTGTTCCAGATGGCTTCCTAACAGCTTTTTAAGTGCTCTGTTTGGCAACGTGACGTTTGTGAATGAGACTACTTGCATGTTCTTCTTTGGCCGAATTACTGTGGTCAACGTCGAGAGTAGAAAAAAGATTGTTTTACCATCCACGTCCTCTCCAAATGGAAAAGCGGCTTGCCAAATGGACGAGAGCACATTAAATCTCACATATACACTCGCGGAGGAAATCCAAAATCTGGATCTACGGTTGGTCTTAATACCTGTTTTTTATTCTCACTTTATGTGATTCTTTTCAACAGTTTTGTTTTTAACAAAGATTTGCGCACCTGGCAGTCATCTAATACACATATTTCGGTGAAATGTACCGGTTCGGGAAAGACATGCGTTAATGTGCCTGATGGTCAACTGCAACTTGACTGGCTCACAGCTCCATCCAATATGAGTTACAAGTGCACCAACCCTCCCGTGTCACGAATAATATCGAATGCAAAATCAACTCCCTTGGGGATTCAATTTTATTGGCTTCAGGTAAGTTTGCTCTTCTCTCCTCTTCTTTTTCGCATCACATGTCCTCGTCCGTCATATCCATATACGTTCGGGCTTAGGTAACTCTTTCACATGTGTAGTATTTCGTTTTGCGTTTACACTTTCAACACAACCTAATCCTCAGACGATAGATAGCAGACCACTGTCCACCTGCTCGTTACCACACTCCACCTGCTGAGATCTTAGGTACTTCTGTGCCACTCCACGTTTCAAGATCATAGTAATCTGCGTGTCCACCACAATGCGATGGACCAGGTACACAGACCTGAAGAACGGTGCTAACCGCGAGACCGGTCGTGTGCTTCGGAGGGAATTTTGTCTGTTATTACGAGATTGCACCTGTCCTGGTGTGATGCCTTATCTGACTCCATGACCCTACGAGCTATTCAGGATGGCTTATCTCAAGCCGAAGACGCCATCATACTTAGAAGATCAATGGTTAGGGGCCTGGCGAATTAGTCTCCCGGTCCTCCAATTTTGGGGTTAATATGAGTTAGCAGCTCAGTCGAAAAAACGATTGGAAGAATAATCGATCCAAGTAGATTGGCTTCCACTTAGCTATTACCCGCTGCCTTGCGGTCAGGTTCTTGTCAGAACCAAAGGCTTTGGTTGAAAAACCTAATCGTTCTTCTGCTTAGCGGCTGGACTCCCTGGTAGAATCCGTCCATCAATCCCCACGATTTGCGCGCTTGCAAGGAATTCCATACTGCTTCGGTCGTCGAGCAGGATAATCAGGACCGCGCTGCCCATTGTATCGAGCGCAGGTGGGGTGGGTAGTGATAAGTATGCTACTGCTCAGAGTTCCCTCTCTTTTATTCAACCTGTCTCTTCTGTCTCCAACCCAATCTGTTTGCCCCTTGTGTTTGCCCCTTGTGTTTGCCCATAGTATCTCCATTGATAACACACCCGATACTTGCAACGGTTTATTGTCAAGTAGTGTAGTAAGCAGTTTTCAGTCTGTTGGCTCACATTTTCTCAAACCTCGCCAGCCTCTGAATCTCACTTCCTTCAATGTGCGCACATTAATACTAGCTGGTCAACAGGCGTGTTTGGCTCTGACAGCGGATTCACTTTCGATTGATGTCTGCTGTGTGAGTGAAACACAAATTCAGGATTCGAGTAGAGTAATTCAACTGACTGCGCCAAACGTCTGGTCAAGATATTTCCTGTGAACCTCTGGAGACGAAGCAGCTCAAGCTGTGAGTCAACGTAGTGTAGGAATAGTCTTGAGTGAGAAGGCTGAAGCAGCCTTTCTAGACTGGATCCCAGTCAACAGTCGCTTGTGTGCCGTGAGAATACAGTGATCAGTCGGCGTCCGGAAGGATAGTAGTGTTAAGCGCAGTTTGTTTGTTTGTTATCTCGGTATACGCTCCAACAGACTGCAGCACTGAAATGGAGAAAGACGAGTTTTGCGATAACCTCGTCACTCTTGTTCGGAAGAGCAAACGGTCTGACATTGTAGTGGTGACAGGTGATTTTAATGCACAAGTTGGAAAACTGAGTGCATCGGAGTCCTGTTTAGGTGGGCGATGCGCCTTGCCTGCACAGCGAACAGACAACGGGGAAAGACTTCTCCAATTCTGTGCACATAATCATTTATTCCTATCTTGTACAAATTTCCGAGACGCAGTTCGTGTCGCACTGCGACATGGCGCCCCAACTCGAGGGATACCTTGAGTCAAATTGACCATTTTGCAATAAACTACCGTTGGCGCAGTTCTGTCCAGAACTGTAGATCATACTGGACCACGTACGTCGAATCGGACCATGCGTTATTTTTAGTGAAACTTTTACTACAGCTGAGTGGCGATCGACGCAGGCCACAAACCCGATTGACTGTTCGACGTCTATGTGATTCGATTGTTCTCAACAGCTACGAACAGAAACTACCCGAGGAACTAAGAACTTTGATGAGCAGTGGGATCAAATTAAACAGGCTACGCATTTGTCAGCAGATTTCGCCTGTGGTCCTAGATCTAGTGTTCATCAAAGGCACTGGATCTCGGTAGGGTCGCTGAGTTTAATGGAGCAAAGACATCCGCTGCCTAATTGGATGGAAGTGAATAAGATGCGTCTGCAGTTGCAGCGTCATTTGACTACAAACCTTAAGAATGACCGCGAAAAGTGGTAGGTTAAGGTCTTTGAAGAGATGTAGGAAGCTTTCGCTTCAGGTATCATCAGTGACTGTTTAAGCTTATACGCGACAGCGTTTGGCGGCGAAATTCGGTTAGTAAAGTGGTGTGCGATAGGACTAGAGAGCTCATTCATGGTAGACAGGAAAGACTGGACCGTTGGGCGAGCACTTCAAGGACCAGTTTAGCTGGCCACACGCTATCGTATCTAGTCCGACGCCTGGAGCTGGGAATCCTTGGGAGGTGTCACTTGGTCCCCCAACGGAAGTTGAAGTGGAGTCGAATATTCGGCTTCTGAAGAGAGGAAAAGCATCCGGTCCCGACGACCTTCCCCCAGTTCTCTTCAAATTGGGCGGGGAAGCTCTGGTGAAATCACTTGCCTCCTTGCTTTTTGATATTTGGAACGAGGAGCGTATCCCACTATCGTGGGGTGAGTCACTGATTGTACCCATCTTTAAGACGGGTACACGGAGTGACTGTAATAATCGATCATCGTGGGATTAGTTTAATTCTGATAGTTACTAAGTTGTTAGCTTCGGTGATGCTGCGCCGTTTGACACCGATTCGCGAGAGTGATATCCGCGAACAACAGGCCGGATTTCGGCCAGGTCGAGGTTGCATCGACCAAATATTCACTCTTCGACAGATACTCGAAATGCGCCACACGAACCGGATTCCTGCGGTCGTAGTCTTTCTAGACTTGAAAGGTGCTTCCGACTCTGTGGATCGACCGGCACTACTCAGTGTTCTTCACCGAAAGGGTATGCTAACGAAGTTTGTGAACTTGTTGTGTGCATTGTACTCGCATACCCATGGTCGCGTGAGGGTATACGGTGAACTGTCAAGTTCATTCGAAATGACTAGCGGCGTTCGACAAGGGTGTCCCATCTCTCCATTCTTGTTCAACTCCGTCATGGACGAGTTGATGGAAGATGCTTTAGGAGGTCTCCGGAATGTAGGAGTTGAACTGGGAATTGGAGGGAAGCTATGTGACCTTGACTACACAGATGACATTGTGTGTGTTTTCGAGTCTGCGGACCATGCACAATGCGCACTAGATAAACTGTTGGGATCGGATGCTCGGTTCGGCATGTGCTTTGCACCTTCAAAGTGCAAAGTACTGTTACAGGACTGGACGACAGCAGCGCCGAACTTGATACTGGATGGAGAGGAGCTGACGATTGTGGACCGTTCCACCCACCTTGGTAGCTCGGGAGATGAGGTAAATATGCGTATATCCAAGGCTCGGGCAGCTTACCCTGGACTGAAGCACTTGTGGCGTCGGACTGAAGGTGAAAGATCGTGTGTACTGTGTCGCAGTGCGTCCAGTTCTTTTGTACGGTTGCGAGACGTGGAGTATGCGTGTGGGCGATGTTCGTCGGTTGGAGGTTTTCGACAACCGATGTTTACGTAGTATGGCTAGGATTGGATGGAGTGACCGGGTGAGTAATATAGAGGTTAGGAATCTGGTATTGGGTGCCAATTCTGAAAATAGCTTGTTTCAGGGTATGAAACTTAGTAGACTACGCTGGT
This sequence comes from Fasciolopsis buskii, assembly GCA_008360955.1. Classification (NCBI taxonomy): domain Eukaryota; kingdom Metazoa; phylum Platyhelminthes; class Trematoda; order Plagiorchiida; family Fasciolidae; genus Fasciolopsis; species Fasciolopsis buskii. Next base: position 43,804 of record LUCM01005265.1, on the reverse strand, counting down.
TGGGTCACGTGTTGCGTATGACGAACACTCGTCTACCATACCGTGCCTATTTTGTGTTCCTCCTAAGGAATGGAAGAAGCCATGTGGAGGTCAACAGATGACGTGGCAACATGGATTGAGAAAATGCATAGCGGGATTAGGTAAGGTAAGTGTCTCACGCCTTTGTGGTTGGGGTCCGAAAGACTCGTCAACTAGCTGGCTGGAGACACTGAAGGATATGGGAGTGAATCGTGAACAGTGGCGATCGTGTTGTCATTTTCTATCGAATCAGAATGATTGAAAACACGTGCGTTTGTACAGTTAGACTGTTTCGTATGTTGGCTGCAGCAGCATCTTATCTGTTCCCGCCTGTGTAGGTCCACTCCCCGTTCCCGTTGAATATTCACTCTTTTTATATAAACGTGTAACTCTGGGAAAAGGCAGCGGTCAGTGGAGCTTGCCTTGTTGTTTAACGCTGAACGATGATAATGATGATGCCTCCCATGAAATTTACAATGGTGATCCGTTGCAATCGTCTTTAGCAAATGATTCACGAAATTGAGCTTTTAATTACTGGATTACCTTGCTGATAGCGGAAGAAGCGTCTGTGCTCATACCGGATGCTCGATGGACACTCATCAATTTGAGACATCTGCGATTTCAGCGTGACATCCTATTTTCAATCAAATATGGGGTAAACGCAACAGTGAAATCGGGTTTACCGTGCGGCTCCGAAACACGGTCCTTGAGAACAGGACATATGTGAAGTTGCGTGATGTGGTGTTTGAATATCGTCATCTTCGCAGTGTTGGTAAAATATGATGAAAAAATTCTGAGTAGCTCAGAAGTTAGGCCTAACGTAATGGGTCTTAGGGTTTAATCTTTATAATAGGCATTGAATCAGAGTAAGTTGTTTTGGGGACGTTTTACGCGTAATCACAAAACTATTGCCTCGAACACGGGTTTTTGTAGACAGGTAGTGGTTAAACGATTATTCGAGGAGGCCAGTTGACGACATAAGGAAGAAGTATGAAAATTTTAACCAATGGGCTGGCTCGTGCTTGTGCGGCTAGACCGTGGAGGTGGGGTCTAGGGGATCCATCTAAGCGGGACTTAGAGGTAATGGATGGCGAGGCTAAATGTCGCAGTCATTGGCTTTCCTTCATCTTGGTTGTTCAACTGATTTTTTACAGTCGATCCTTCACTATTTTTTGTTTTCTTTTGAGTACATGGTGCGATGAGGTAGTACCCAAATACAGCATGTTTGTGCGATGCTAATACTTGAGAAAACTGTTAACGCTAGTGTACTTGGAGTGATGGGCGGCGTCAGGACCGTAACCTTTGGATTTTTTGATTGTCTGGGATCGCTTTCCCCTTGGCAATGGTTGCCACTTCTGGAATTTGGATTACTCATGAGAAATGGATTAATTATAAAAGTTCTGTGGAACGCATCCCAACGCTCATTAATTTCTGTTTGCCCCACGGCGCGACCACACAACCGCGGCAATAGATGCTTGTTAATAGTCTGAGCTGGCACACAGGGGAACAAAATAGTTTTTTCTTAATTTTTAGCTTATCATTAAACGTGATTTACTTGCACAAACTTCCCATTTGACAACGCAGTGTGCATATTCATGCGGTCGAATTTCGTTTCCTTATTCCTATTTAGTTGCAGCCATTTGATGTATCCGGTGGACGATTCAACGCAGCCGTCGATTGCACAGGCTTGTTCTCCATCCCAATCTGGTCTGTCCTGCTCGTCTCATTCCTCCTAATCGGTATTCTATCCTACGGGCTAGTCATGTTGAGTGCAGTTCAACCGAATGCATTATATGATGATCCCAAATCAAAAATGGTCCAATTGGGTGGAAATAATTGATTGACCTAATAGTTCGCAAATGCCGATATATTTTCGTTGTTCTGTCTCTCCGCCGGTTTTGCATAATGAAAATCATTAATTATGAGTTTCTTGTATCAGCCGTTCGACGTTAACTACTTCGTTTCACCCGTTTATGACAAGCTCCTGTAGTTTCTTCTGTTTCTTTCTGTCTCTTAAATTCGTTGTGTTGCCCTTCGTCCAATTCTTCCTTTCATTCCTATCCGCGATGATTACGAAATTGCGTCAAGCGGAATTGATGCATTCCATCTCCGGCCAGTTCTTTTCGTGAGTTAGACTTTTAATCCAGCTACGCACACTCACCAGCACACGTTCAAATACAAATCTAGCAGGTTGAAATCCCCGTCCCACCATTATCGACGAATTAATTGTATTGCAGAAATGTCAACTGCTCTTTTCAATTCTTAAAAGTCATTTTCACTTTTTCTCCTGATGGCGCATTGTGATAGAATATACCTTTCCCATCTATCGATCCAGTGTGTTTAAACTTTTATCTTCATGATCCTGTTAATCCTGGCAGGCGCCTGTAACCATGACACCTTTCACGTCAAATCAGTTCTGATCTAGCAGTGCTTTTGTGCAACCGGGTTTGGGTCAGTTTTCAGCTTGAACATGTAAAACATCGAACGGAAATGTGGGAAAACTGTAGGCAACATATCGTGTTGTGCACGTCAGAGTACGAAACTAAAGAGTTAACAAAAAAGAACAGAGATCATTGAAATCGACCGTTTGATGCTTTCGATGCAGATGATCGATAAGGGTCACCTATATCCTCCTCTCGCGGTTCATTAGTACATGAACTAGTTAGGAGTAAATTCGTTCCGGTACTTGAAGATGCGAAATATGAGGAACGAAACTGTGATATGCGATGCACTAGCTGTATCAAATTCACTGTTGAAATCCATAGAAGAACTGTACAACTGTTTTTTTTCCTTTGTTCTTGTTAGGAATCACCATTTGTGGATACCCATTGTGCGAAACTAAGATCCGAACGATTGTGAGTCACACGTCCTAGCCATCTCGCTTACTCTGTGACTGTTTATTGGACTTCAATACTGCATGGTATAGTATTCTATGAGGGCGTTCTATACTATGCAATGGCAAAATCCGCCAAGCCATTACGAGCCAGACGTAGTCTGACTCACAATTGTTTATCCCAAATTTTCCTCAGATTTCAAGTGCGACGAAGGTGCACTGATGGGGATTCCCAACAAAGGTGAAACAGTTGTACATCTCTTTCATATTTTCCGAAGAAAAGTTACGTGCTGCATGGTGAATCATTGTTCTGGCAGATTCAACTTCGCCATCGGATGGCAGACCGTAAGTCTGTCAAAACACCTCTGTTTTTTGAGGTCATTGGTATCTGTATCTAGAAGCGGATCCTCGTTAGTCCCACCATGAGGCCGAAGCCCCTTTACTCCAAACCTTGGGACATTGCCACAAAGCAGGAAGTCCAGGCAACAGAATTGCACGAGGACTGTAAGATAGTTTCCGTTTTCGTACTTTGAAAGTCAGATGGGGAGTCTGCGTACCTTTGCAAGCACAGGTCCGACATGATTCTTCTCAGAAACTTTCTGGGTCAAATCTATTCCACGGGAACAGGCAGAATCCATTCGTCTATTATGGAATTTGGTCGCTGGTAAATGTTATATACCGGTATGCACGTGGAAGATTCGGTAAATGGTTCAGTGAACGGAATGGGATGGATTTGTTATTTTCGTGTCTCAGGAGTTCAAGCTGAACGCACACCAAGTGCTGTGCATGTGGGTTTTTAAGCGCATGTTCATCATTAAGTACTAGTGAATGCAAAAGCAAAAGGTTTGCACATCTGAAGTTAGTAGACTATAATAAACATTAAGTATGGGAAGGGCCACGGCTGACGTTTGTTGTTTGCAAGGTCTTCGAATATCATCCGATGAAAGCAGAACGGGGATTAGACCAGGAATTCTGTCGATAGACTAAATAGTTTTATATTCTTTGGTTTTCTCTTTCAAGATACATTATTACGAGTACAGGGCCGCGATCACTTATGAGCTGCCAAATGAGTGAGCGGTCACTGATTGGTTGTATTCTTCTCAATCACAATGTATCTATGCTTGAGGTGTTTTCCACCTTCAGTGTTTCGTGCTGCTGGAGGGTTCTTATTTTAACAACGACGTATCCCAAGGTTCGTTAGAAAAAATAAAGTGATATTTGTTCGCAACATTTTGACAATTGTTTTGAAAATATTCTAGCAGCAATAAACAGTAACGATCGATGGTTACGTCATTCTCTTTCAGTAAATTTTTGTTCACTTCGATGTGGCACCCAGCACCTCCAAGTTCGAGTTGCTTTTGCTTCATACTTCAAGAAGCTTTAGAATTTCTTTCAGTGTACACTAGTTAGTTGCCTCCTTTAGTTATCACTTCAAGTTTTGAAACAAATTTTGGACAAAGTATTCACGACCGTACACTAAAAATTTTGGACAAAATTAAGATTCAGGTTGAGGAATGATTTTCTGTGAACTATATTTTCCACTCAAGTACACTTCTACCCGATTTACGTCAGATAGAAAGGAAATCACTAGTCAGGAAAACATGTTCACCAAATTCTCCTAGAGTGAATCAAGGAAACCGTTTTCGGAGACACTGCCGAATACTTTCGTAGAATGAAGGGAATATCTTCCTAACCACAGAGACAAAATCCCCCTCTATCCGGAATTTATTCTGTTTTGACCCGTTGGTATGATTTTTCATTTTTTCGTCCTAAGGTGAACAAATCGAGAGGCAGTTTTGTCGTAGAATTTCTTTCTTGAAATGTTCATTTTGTAAGTGTTTTCCAGGTCACCACATGCCACTCATTCATCAACAAAATTATCTGGTCCTCAGATTGAGGTGCTCAGCATTTCCTACTGTCGCGCAGTTTGACTATATTCCCTGCTTTGCTTTGCGATTAATTCATGCTATACATGTGATGAAACTGGGAACGTTTAATTAATATTCAAGGCTATCTGGACGACGGTGCGTGAAGCATCGGTCATAATCTGCGACAAATCTAGATAAAGGAGTTTCTGTCTTGAAATTTTAATATGAATATAAGTAACTTTGTGGGCAATCTTCGATTTGATTGATGGTCGGTGAATAGGGTCGTGACGCTTGCATGTGGGGGTCGCGGGTTCGAATCCTCCCATCGCCGGTCAACTTCCCCACTTGGCAGCCCTCTGCTGGCCGCTGCCCCCTTCCTGAAAAATGATGTACATTGTTATTTCATTAATAAAGGAAATAAAAAATATCAGGACCAAATCATGTGAGGAGTATGTCGAAAAATCGATGCGCCATGTGTTGGTTTTAATTGTGAATGATATAGTGGTAATAACACAGCATTGTTGGTAAATGCAGTGTGCCAACGTTTCGACTACCGTGGGTAGTCTTTCTCGAGGCAAGTTTTACACTCAAATGTAGAAGACAAAAGAAATTATTAGTGTTCCTGTGGTTTATTCTTTTATTATGATACAAATGATAGCCTTGTTTAGATTAAAAAGCTGAGAAAGTTTAAATCTGAAATTTTAAATCAACCGATGTTTTTGAAATTAGTTCGAAATCTTCTAAATTCCGGTACGAAACGATTTTACTGTTTCTCCCTCATTACCTCATTGCCACGGTAAAATTGCAAACGACTAACGCAGTGCCCTTAAATGACCTTGGTCCGAGGTCCTAAATGAAAATTCTTTCTGTTCATGATACGTCATGAGTATTAGACCGCAGCTAATGCAAAATATCCAAGTTAACAAATGGTTATTTTCAGCATTCGGTAATACTCGATAAAAATAAGCGCTTTTTCGGACAAATAAGTTTGTTATCACTTACGAATTTGAATTAAAACAAATCCTGAGACCTTTCGAAGAATGTTTGTGGATTTTTGCCACCAACTGAGATTTACGTTTTCATGTTCACACACGTCTACCTCGACAACCAAGATAGTCTATTTCTAACTGGCCTTTTTGTATTCTACGGACAGATCTAATAAAGGTAACCGGGGAATAAATTCATGTTATTTGTTGATGTTTCGCTTTAAATCTAGCAAGTGCTACCGCCTTCAGAACAGTAACTGGAAATTTTTGGGTGCGTCAGAGTCGGTGGTGCCCATATATATGCATATATATATATATATATAAATATATACAGGACCTCAGGCGACCTAACCGCTATGGATAAGGTAGCCAACGTGCACGTCAATGTTGGTGGACCTTTGGTAAGATCTTGTGGAACAGTGGAATGGTTCAATCTACTTCACACTTATAGGTCGGAACTCCGTGCGCCCGTATTCGCGCACGTTTCTTTATTGACTCAGTGCCCCCACTTTAATCGCATACAACTCATGTCACCGTGACGGATATTTTCATTGTCGGTTTTCTATGAACTTTGATCGGTCACATTGCTCTCGCATCCTGAGCACCGGTTAATCATATGCACGGATCCACTACGTGGAATCCAAAACATACCAGATGCCTGTTTACAATAATCTAACGTGGCCAGATGTTTTGGTAGTTGCTTTTTCTTTTTCTACATTCCTCGTTTTCATCTCAACTTAGGGTCTATTGAGAATCGCTTCGGAGTTTGAGTTTTTCTAAGTATAATTTATCATTTATAGTATAATATGCATAGGCCTGATTACGAATCGCCACAAATGGGCTTGTTCACTAACTTGCGTTCTTTCACTGGGTTCTGTGAGATATTAGAAAGCGAAAAACCTTTCGTTTGGGGTATCATCTATTCGGATGGAGTGTTATCTTTCCCGATGTTCAATTTGTTATGCAACTAGGATACCTGTTTGTTTTCAGTAGTTCTGTTGATGGCTCAGGTGGGTCTGCGTTATGCCAAGTTTAACGGTCATGATTTCTATTCGTCCCCTCCCCAAGTGCACAACTTAATCCAATGAACCATACAGATTAGGGCACACGCCCCTTTTCATCAATCGGAACTCTGCCTGTAGCCTGTCTCCGTGTCGTCTAAAGTTATCCAGACCGAACATGAAATCCAGTGGGGCTGAGGTTTTGCCTTCGTTTGCCTTGTGCTAACTGCAAGCAATCTTATTAAGTTTTTTAACTTCAGAATGAGAAAGTTTGCAAAATGTAGTCCAAAGCTGCCTTGAAAAAGGTCATCCGTGATAGCAGAAAATCTAGCTGATTATTCATACTTCCACTGAGAACATTTTTTCCAACGAAAATTAAGCCATGTTCCTGAATTTAGCTGGAGCATGTCTACCTTTCGTTGGTCTTGGATGCAACCTCGTGGCTCCGAGCAGTAGTGAAAAGTCGTAGGATGTTAGGTTAGATGAGTCGTTTCGAGGGCAGGAACACTACCGACTGTGGCACTGAGCCATATAGCCCACCGAATCCAATCATCACGACAGAGGATCTCGTGAATTACAACTTGGAATCCGTACTGGAACTACATGAGTCCGTCCAATCGCTAAAGCTTCCATACCTTTTGTCATAGGATCCACTGAGCTTTCAACCGCTATCAATCTACAACGAGAACCGCATTCTGCGGGCATGTGTGACACGTGCCCCAACCACCAATATCTATTCTGATGCAGTTCCATAAACCTAATCTGTGAGTTACTGGAAAAATGAACCCAACAAAGTTCATCCATATTACGAAGACATAGGTGTTCAGATACTGAAAGTCTTCTCACATCTACAGCTATTGGCCTCGTTTGTGATCCACATAGCAGGGTCAGCCTTACTGTGGTGACACTTGTACTTACATTGTTCGTTATTTTGCATACCATCAATTTGTACATACCGCTTCATCGTTTCTCAAAACAAAAAACATGTATGTTTGCTCAACTAACTGGATTGCCGCTGCTCGTTGTTGATTCGTATTCGTACTGTTATCGAGCACTACTGTTCGGCCTATCAATTCTTCTATCCACCGTTGAGGGGGATTACAAATAAACATTTACAGGAACAGTTGACTTGGAAGAGGAGAAAGGAAATCGCTGTGGAGCTGCGTCGTATACGTGGCTAGCTCTAAACCCGTACTGGACATGTCGACCTGGTATGAGTTATCGTTAACAGTGACCATAGAACTTGCTGCTAGCTAGTTTTCCCTGTAACCGTTAGAACCACTACAATGATAAGGGTGAACAGAAACTTCCGATGACCTTCATCAGGTTGACTGATCTTTGGTGAGAGTGATGCGCTTCAATTCGTTTCCTCAACTGAGTTGAGTGAACGAGAACGAGTACTATTGTGAGCTGTCACGTCGCGCAGCGTACTTGGAAAATCAACACCCGAAATCGTGAGGCTTGAATAGTTGAATCTAATAAGGCCTCGAAAGATCATTAGTGGTACTGTGGTGGGTGACGGCACTATCTTATTTCAACTTGCGCAAGACAGATTACGAATAAATCGCTTCAGATCTGAAGGGAACACTTCACTCGACAAGAAAATGTCACCATTTCATTTTCGACCGGACTATGCTAAAGCAGTGAAACAATGGAATTCTCCTCCCTATAAATTAATCCCGAGGAATCTGAGTCGCCCCCGAGCGGCCATTAGCATCACTATCCGAAGAAAACACTTTTGGTCAATTCTGACGATGTACGATGATGAGGTGGAGCTTAGTGCGCTTAAGTTCATTCTCCTGGCCATCAGTGATCCGCTGGTCATTTTGCTGCTAGATGATAATCCGATTCAACCTTGCTGATTACCAGGCCTGACGCGCTTTGGGGCCACAGGTGGCTCTATGTCACTCCTCCAAGTCTCATAGTCATGAGTGCCGTTTCTTCTTCTTTTTGTCCTAGTGGGTGATAGCGCATATGAGATTCGCCCCTTCTATTGCGCTTATCTGTGCACTGTTCTAAAAAAATTACGATGAACCAGCTCAAAATAGCTACAAGAAAACATGATACTCACCCTGTCATAAATCCACATGCACATAATGAAAACAATGGTCCACAGCTGAGGGGAGCAAACCACTCAGATCCACCGGTCTTCCTCTACGGTCAAAAGTCAAGTCAACAAGGGCCAAATAGCAAGACGAATTTGGAATTAGTAGGCCATGGTCGTGGTCAGGCCAATGGCATACGCAAAAGCAAAGGGGAACACCACCAACTGCGCACACGTAATAACAATGGAGCATTTGCAATCTAAATACCAAGCTCAGTGGTCAGAACGTCACGAAAAGTCATCCTCTTTATTTTCGTTCACAACAGTCGAAGCCGAGTCAGTGCCCGTGGTGATGCTTCGACCAAAATAACGAACTGATGGGCTGTACATTCACGTTGCTCTGCTTCACTTTCCTTACGAAACTTGCCGATTCAGATAGTTATGGGCATCGTTCTACTCGTTTCTGAGATCGGTGACATTGATGCACGCAGACAGTGAACCGCCGGGGTCAGAATACACGGATGAAGTTGTACATCTGAACAAAGAATGAAGTAATTCACAAGGACTTTTCAGTTAGTGCATTTTCCAGTTGGGCTAACTAACAACATTGAAGCACACGAAGTCAATGCTAGGTGTCGCCTTATAACACAAACACGATCAGGCGCCGCATCGCCGGTGCCCCTCACACAATTAGAAGGGATCTGGGGTCCGTAGATGCGGCCTAGCAAGACGTTAACGCACATCAATCTTGGGGATGCAATGATACCGGCTTGAGACTTCAAGTTCCCTGGTAGCTTAACTGAATTGGACGGACCGGCTGCCCTTTGTAAAAGCAGTCTCACGGAAACTGAGCGCGAATCCTAATCGATAAACCAATCCACTAGCCAGAGACAGAAGACCAACACAGAACACAACCTCGCATCTGCTGTTAACCCAACAATAAGATTCACACGTCGAGCTCAATCGTTCATGTACTTCTGTGATTTGACCTTGATCAATTGGCGAAACAACCAATCACAGGACTCGAGTTTGTGAACCTTTTTGGAGACATATAACGGTTTTTAACCTTGCAATATTTAAAGTCATTCTCAAGATATTTCGAAAAGTATGGGTCCTCGTATACAAATGATAACAGAATTGAAATCTGTGCGACCAGAACGCTAGCACGATCACCTTCTATAACGTCAATCATCTGAACCATAGTGTAGCTAAGCTTAGGTCATGTTTTGCACCTTCAGTGTCTAATGCTGCTGTGGGGCTGGATAGGATCGAAGCCGGACCATGTCATTGCAGACGAAGATTAGAATAAAGTAGGCCGATCTGATTACTTGGATTGTTGCGCCTGACCTGAAGGTCAGATATCGGACGAAACCTCATCGAGCATACATAAGTCTAGGTTGGCGTCTACCAGCTGCACTCATCGATAATTCCAACGTGAAATGCAGTTCCCGACCATAAGACGCGAGTCCACAGCAACAGTGTAGAGGATTTAACGGTTACAGGGAAAAATAGCTAGCAGCAAGTTCTATGGTCACTGTTAACGATAACTCATACCAAGTCGATATGTCCAGTACGGGTTTAGAGCTAGCCACGTATACGACGCAGCTCCACAGCGATTTCCTTTCTCCTCTTCCAAATCGACTGTTCCTGTAAATGTTTATTCGTAATCCCCCTGAACGGTGGATAGAAGAATTGATAGGCCGAACAGTAGTGCTCGATAACAGTACGAACACAAATGAATAACGAGCCGCGGTAATCCATTTGTTTGGACAGACACACGTATATTTTATTTTGTGCAAAATAATTATATACAAACTAGCAAATAATGAATGCACAAGTGTCCTATAGTTCAGTGGGAAACCTGAGTCACGGGAAGCCATCACGTTTCATCAGGATAAATCATTTGGGTGTCTCTCGGAAGGCATTGAAGACAAGCGGTCACTTCGGGTTCTGAGACACGCATGACCAACTGATCTGGAGTTTTGGTTGTTCTCGTATCAATATTATCAATTGCATGAACAATAATTTATTGATGGCATCTTGCAAGTCAATGTTTCCCGCCAGAATATATGCAGACAATTTCTCCGGCCTGTCAGGCCTTGCCCGTAGGCTTTTCGAGGACCGATTTTTTCAAGGTGTGTCGTCTTTTCCATCTGCCATTTTTGCTTGACCAGACCGGTTAGTTGCTATGGTCAGGTGCTTAGCTTCGGGGTGTTTCAAACTGAGGGTAACGTGTTCGGATCTTTCTGTTACCAGTCAGCGTCTTCAGTTGGCCTTGACTCGGTCCTCGAAAATGATGCAGTTTGTCGTTTGATTAATAAACGAAATGAAAAATGAAAAGTATAATCCTTCGCAAAATGTCTAATCCGATAATTTTTGATTCGGTTCTGAGCGGCAGATTTTGTTTGTGAAAGCTGCCTACGTCCATTCGAGTGCACGGAGAGAATAAAGTTTATCTAAGCTACAAAATGAAACGACTGATCAATGATATTGTTATTTTCTGCTGAAAGTTCAAGAAGGAACTTGTGCCCAGAAAGTTGAGTCTGAATTTCGTGAAGGCACTGCAAATCCGGGTTCGTATTTGAGCCCCCTGTAGAGTGTATTGGTGCTCTGCACATCGTCGACGAATCTCTGCCTAGAGCCTTAGCGACCACGACTTTTTCCCATACATCCCCCAAATGCCTCATCCCGCTCAGGTGTGTGTCTCAGGCTCCGGAATGACTACTTTACTTGAGCGTCAGTCGAAACGTTTGAAACAGACCCTGCTGGGGAAGTCCCACCCACTGCCTCCTGTTGGCAAAGGTATTCCCAATAAATTTCCAGGACAAAGGCTAATTCCCAGAGACCTCTGCCGGGTTGACTAATTTTAAATAGTCATTCTAAGGATTGCGAAACCTTGACTCCGAATAAACCATGGTCGCCCTACGACGCATACGGCTGTATACTCACCGGCATCAGTGACGGAGGGGTCAAATGGGTACCCAGGATGAGCAATTAGCCAGCTGCCTCAAATGTTTTACGTGACCTTCAGATCGTCCTGCTGCTTTGCGTGTTAAATTGTTTGGTCAGAGGCTCAGGGTATGATTCTCTAAGTCAGCAGTCTACTTTGGTTTGGGCAACCGGTTAGTTTCCAGCCCACAGAAGAACCAAGGATTGCAACGGATAGCTGGTGACGTGCGGTGGAAGTTAGAGAAACTGTCGTTTGAGAAGTTTTACACATTGCTTCATTTTCTTTATTTTATAACTAGCGCTACAGAATATTATGAGAACAGCGTCAAGTGGAGAAGAAGTACATTTCAACGAATAGTGATTAACTCTATTCATTACATTACATATAACTTATATCAGCTGGGATAAGGAAAGAATGTGATTGAATGAAAGGTGGGAAGGTTGCAATCAGATGCTCACAGCCTCCACAAGTGAGAAGGTTAGACACTTAGGGAATTTCGAGTATCTGTCTGAAACTTTGCAAACCGAGTGGTTTGACCCAGCACGATGTGAGCTGACGGTATCGGTAATTGCTCTGAATGCTCCACCGTTCTCCCAAGTTGGATGATGCTAACGCACGCATGCGGAGAAGTATGTACTTGTGCTGTCTACGTGCCCAATTCCACACAAACAGGTGAGTGAGTTTACACATGAAGAAGTTGCAAAGTCTAAAACTTTACCCTTTATTGGTAAACACAACACCGATTTGGGTGTGAAAACATCGTGGAACTTTGCGGCGTAGAAGGTCTTTGCAATTATACCTGATAGACGACAATGTGTAATGTTTGCCTTAGTATCTCCTTCAAATGACAGATTAATAAGTTTCTTATGAATCCCTAACTTCTGGAATCTTTTCCTCACCACGCTTCATTTTCTTGCCGATGAGATATTCGGTATACCTGTCCTCTATGAAAGCATTTCATAAGCGTCTCGATTCTACTTCAGTGGTGCTATCCACACAAGTTCTTCCAGCTCTCCTACCATTAGAGTGAATTAAATTCTGTTTCCTCTTAACTGGAATGAAACTGGAAATTTATGTAGTCACCACTCCATGTGGATTCCCTGTGTACTGGCAAATGAATGCAGCCATCGATCCGACCATCTAACCATACGTCAACCTCAGCCCAATTGAAATTGGTCATATTAAATGCGATATAATGGTATGATTTCGAATAACTGAGAACAGGCTTATACGCCCCTTAATGCTACTATTTCATTTCTCTCGCTTTCTTTTGTGTCATTCGCTATCGTTTTGAGAACACATGATTTGTGTTCAAATTTGTACGTACCAATATCATTATCTGTTGCTTAAATTTAATTTTTAATTAATTAGCTGCTATCAGGAAAGCGGTTGTGACCAGATGTGACCGTCGATGATCATATTCGAACCCATGGCGTTCATATCTAAAGGCCACAGTATTGACCACTGAACCTGGTATCTAGTGCATAAATATGAATTCTCTTCTCGAGAGAAACCTTGCACGCACACGCACACACCACTGTGCGTCGTAACTATTGCCATAGCGACATAGCCATGCAGGAAAATAGATTTCTTTGTTTGTGTCTGATAGGCTTTCATTCGCTGATGGTTTTCAGTTCTTAATTAATTTGGTCCTTTTATTCTGATAAATCATTTGCCACGAATGTTCCTCTTGCCTTGTACGTCTTTGAGGATCGGGTACACGGGTAGTGTGATTCAACATGTTGACGAAATGTCAAATCGAAAATTGATGCTAATCATTCTGATTCATCATCATTCAGCGTTAAACAGCAAGGCAAGCTTCACTGACCACTGCCTTTTCCTCAGAGTTAACCGTTTCTATAAAAAGAGTGAATATCCAACGGGAACAGGGAGTGGACCTACACAAGAAGGAAAAGACACGAATGATTCAACAGCCAACATACGGAAAACAGTCTAACTGTACAAACGCACGTATTTTCAATCATTCCGATTCGATAGAAAATGACAACACGATCGCCACTGTTCACGGTTCACTGCCATATCCTTCAGTGTCTCCAGCCACTTAGCTGACGAGTCTTTCGGACTCCAATCACGAAGGCGTGAGACACTTAACTTACCTAAATTCGTTGTACATTTTCTCATCCCGCGTTGCCACGTCATCTGTCGGCCTCCACATGGCTTCTTCCATTCCTTGGGAGGAACACAAAATAAGGCACGAATGAACTTGATAGGTCGCCGTATACCCTAACGCGACCATAGGTATGCGAGTACAATGCTCGCAACAGGTTCACAAACTTCGTTGGCATATCCTTCCGGTGGTGAGCATAGTAGTGCTGGTCGATCCACGGAGTCGAAGGCACCTATGTGGATCGACCAGCACTATTCGGATTACTATTCAATGACCTGAAACTTGGTTTGACAAAAAGGAGCAAAAGATTAAAAGTGCGGGAAAGCAATACATGGAATAGCGTTACTAATATCATTTAATTGACAAATGTCTAGACGTTTACAATTCGCACCACTTGTTCTTATCCTTTCACTATCCACGCGATGAGTTGAACAAATCTCTCTAGCATTATTCAGTTGGACTTCTTATTGGAGGCATCTCTGGTATCGACTAGACCGGGAATGATCAGGCCGATAAGATCACCATGTTTGGACGATCATCTACCTCACTTGATAGCATTTTGTTGATCGTGGCCCTCTTCTTGAGAAAATAATGCTCATTGTGATTTCATCAAATTAATGGAAACAAAGATGAAAAACCAATACACCACCCACCCACCCCCCAGATTATTTCGGAATTATGTCACCATTAATCATACCTTTGTTCCTACTGATTTGTGGAAACTTGGTTTTCGTTGGTGTGAGAAGTAAACAGTATGAATGACGTAAGGAGTGTATCGAAAAATCGATGCGCCGTGTATTGCTTTTTTATTGTGAACGATATAATGTTAACAGTAGTGTTGTTGGTAGATTTAACGTACCAACATTTCGACTGCCGTGGGTAGCCTTTCTCAAGACAAGTTTCACAATCAGTTGTACCGACTGGTTGTGCTTTAATCTACCATTTGCAATTGGAAGTAGGGTTGGCAGATTTTGTGTAAAATAGATCGTCTTATCTAATTCGGAGTAGGCTAGACATAATTCTTGCACGTAAATCGATTACCACAGAATTACAGATTTCGAAGGATGGCTGAGTAAATCACCTTGAAATCACACTTGCCAATCAATAATCACGTGGCGGAGGAGTCAGCGTGGTTGTACTTGCCATTACGCCGTGCATTACAGTTAATCGCTGCATGTCGTTGCATCGAATCTGTCCACCCCGCAGATCACACCGTGATTTTTATGTGTAAATACCGCATATATATATATATATATATATATATATATATATATATATATATATATATATATATATAGAATCAGTTGGCTGCACTCAGGAATAGTGGATTTTTTCTGGTATTCAAATGATTTACCATGCGATACCAATGTTCAGATCACCATTAATAAACTGTGTAAAACAGCATAATGCCATATACTACTAGAAATGATCAAGTAGCACAACCCTGCACGTTTCTTTGTGATATGCTCTTACCTCATGAAGAATTTATCCACCACTTTGAGATCTATCCTGTGATGAGTGGGGATCCTTGACCTGCAAATTCCAGTTACGGCAAAGGGCGCTATATCAAGTATTGCTGATGTTCCCTGGCCGGTTAGGTTAATGTCTGCAAAGCATTCGGCTGACAGTCGCTCGTCTCGGGTTCCCATCTCACTCCGGGCGCAGTGAGTGCTGTGCACTACTGACTATCCCAAACATGGATGAAACAGACGTACGATGCTTCCACAGCAATTCCACGGTTAGGCATTGATACTTCGTGGTGAATTCTTTGATAAACCCGTTGACTAACCTACTCTCGATAATTATCAAGTTAGTTTGTGTAGCTTGCTAACGGCGGTCAATATTTGTTTCACTTCGTCTTCCAAGCCAAAGTAATTCACACTAGGTGCTGACCATTCCATGTTGACATCCGAGACTGAGGATGGATGGACGTTGTCCTCGGCGATGCATTGAAACATTTGAACAGCAGGTCTGTTGCATGAAAATCTTGACATGTTAACAAGTAGAGTTGCATTACCGTGTTAGGATCCAACGTGATCCCCTATTGCCATTATTGGAGACCTTGTTCAATATGGCCAAACCCCGCTTCCAATAGCGTTCTGTCACTTAACTACTTCTGATTCTGCACGGTCATCGTATCTTGACCGGGTTCGGTTGATCAGTAGTCCCCCAGTGACTTCAAATCTGCAGTCACACACTCATCGCCGAGCATCTGCTTCACGTTATCTTCCCTATCGCCATTAATTTGGCTTCCGCTCTCCTGAACCCGCTTCGGCAGTTCCCATTCCCGTGACATTCCGTCCGTCTTCTCGTATTCAAGAGACCAGCCATCCTCACCAAGTCTTCATTCCCAGACGCAAAACTTCCTTAATTTAATATTCTTTTGGTTCCCAAAAAGCAAAGCTGTAGAGCACACTTCCACTTTCCGTTTCCAAGACAACGTACAATCTGTCTGCTTTTAAAACCATACTCATCAAACTGAATCTTACTTTATTGCACCCACACAGACACGTCCTCTTTTGTGGTAGATCTATCGATTGTGATTTTCGCTTTTCTTTACAGTAAACCACTTTTGCCGAGTAAATCTTCTAATTTGTTTTCAACCATAATTCAAAGCTCTGAGGTCCCTGGCGAAACTAGAACAGGTTCTTGCAATTATGATATTTACACCGGCTGGAATGAACTGAATTCCGGTGGTATCTGCTGAAGCGATTCAATGCGGGTTCATTGACCCATGAATGATAGGTGGCATTGCACTCTTCTCTCCTATCTTTTTCTATCTTTTTACTTCCGTCACTGATGAAACAAAAGTGCACCTCATTTTTTCAAGAACGGGGCCACGGCCGACGAAGAGTTGCCAAGTGGGGAAGTTGACCTGTGCCGGGGGGATCCGAACCCACGACCCTCACGTCCGAACCCCACGATCTTGTGCAAAAGTTGGTACTACAAAATGATGCATCTGTATGGGATTGCCATTCACATCAAGTCCAAACAAATGGCAAAACTATGCAGTGTCAAATATTTGATCAAAAGTACGCATATTTAGTTTGAACTGTGTGAATCGGACTTCCATATCATCAGTATTTGGATCGTGTAATACGCACTCGGGGTTCATACACGATGCCCTTTGAAATGGACAACACAAAAGGTGAGACTTTCTGAGCTGAAGCCTAGTAAGCACATCGGCCAACGTCGACATGAGCACACCAAAGTCAGATCTGGCAATGCGCAATCGAATAGTTATAGCTGGTCAAATTAAAATGCCCGCGGCATCATCATGGTGAATAGAAGAAAAATTTAAACGGATGATGTTCGGGTTACTCTTTACTAGCAGGGGAACTCAACTAGTGCTATAGTGCGCCTCGTGACTGTCTAACCTTTATTCGTGATATTTTAGGCTGGCTGTCGCCGAGATCTGTAACTTCATCCGGTCGACAAATTAAACGTCAACATTTCTAAAAACAAGAAAGGCAAGCATTAATTCCTAGTAATTTTTCATCTTTTTTGCTCGCGTGTAATCCAGTAACGGTTTCTAATATTAAACTGTAATAGTAACCTATATCAAAGTTTGTTTTCGGCGGTTGTGAAGTCGGATTGGCAGATGAGCCACTGAATCGTTGGTTTTTTACATAGATGGTCCGCTTCCGGTCACGTTTCCCATTTTTCTCAAAGTGTATTCCGCGCTAGGACAGCAATCTTCAACGGCACTGGCTGACCGATGTGGAAAACATAGAGAAACTAACGTGAACCGAATCCTCGGAGGCACAACACTTGCACAGTCAAACCCAAGGGGCAGTCTACCGAGTATGTGTCACAAATGACAAATACGGAGGTAGTTCAATGTCACCTGTTTTGTCGACCGGTTGTGGTCAGGCGACCGTAATTTCGCGGATTCAAATCCTACCATCGCCGGTCAACTTCCCCACCTGGCATCCTTCTGTCAGCCATGGTCCCCACCTGAAAACGACGTACATTATGGTTTCATTAATAAAGGAAATAAACGATGAGAGATAAAACGAAGAATAATGATGTTCCGTTCGGGGACTGATAATAACGATGATTGAATTTTCAACAAGCATCCCCATCGTTCACGGATTCATCGTGATGCGAGTTTGCATACTTCAAGTTGCATTTAAAGGTTAGATGAGTGCGCCTTAGACCAACACCGTTCGGAATAAGGGAAGGAAAAATTTCGGATATGTCCGAAACGGTATTAGTGGTAGCAGTAGAAGTAGTAGTGATAGTATTAGTTATAGAATCGATAGTAGTAGTAGTAGCAATGATAGTAGCAGTAGTAGTGATTATGTTAGTAGTATCGGTGGCAGTGATATTAGCGGTAGTCGTAGTAGTAGCACTGGTAATAGTAGAAGTGATAGTACTGGTTGTCATAGTAATGGCAGTGGTACTAGGTAGGAGTAGCTTTTGTCCCCGATTCGTGTTCATCTTCCCCATTGGCGTGGTTGTTAGTTTATTTCACCTCATCAACGAACGACTGGCACAAAAAACGCATGGAGTCCCAGTTCGGGTTAGAATATGGATGATCGTCGTCAAAGTAAGAAGAATTATGAGCAATAATTAGTTGACTTCAAGCTTTAGCATGATACAAGTACAAGAAGAGGTGGCCACGGTAGGTTAAACAGTGTGGCTGACTTCCTGTTTGACATAGCGGTGATCGTGACAGGTCCATTACAGCTAGGACGACGTAGGAACTGAGGACGGATCTCACCATAAAAAACCTTCCATTTTGTCTGCGTCCGTCCAATGCAGTGGGACACTGACCCAGCGAGACACAAACAAGCGGATACACGCATGCACGTACACGAGCAATAGGGATAGAACGAAGAGCCAAAACATAGACATCGACTTCCTCGTGGTCAGGATAGAGAACAGAGAAACAGAACACAACGAAAATTTCAGTGGAATGAAATGGTGCATGAATTGCGAGGGAGACAAAACCAGACAGAGTGTTCATGTTCCAAACAAAGCAAGGTTGGAAAACCCGAATGGAAATTGTGTCAGCCAAACGACCAATGTGTGCAAGATTCAAAAAGTTCGAGATAGCAAACTATGTAGGTGAGTAATAAATCTGGTTGAGCGGCCAACAAACGCAATGTGAGGGATGAATAGGAATGGCGTCCAGTGAAAAATTTCGAACTGCTCTGCCTGAGAATTTCTCAAAACTCGTCATTCACAGTTTTCTAACCTCTTATGCAGTTATCGCGTATTTTTGGAAAGCTGATCAAAACCGAACAACATACTGTATCATAGCTCCTGGAATGCACCGCTTTTTTCAAGAAGTCCGAGGGCGCGTAGCCGGAATGATCGAACGGACCTCATTGAACTAACTCGATGTAGTTCGTTTTTTGGTTCTACGCTACTTGTGAGTAGTCTGCCACAGCAGTTGATGAATATCCTTCGAGAACGTCATTTTCAGGGCGTCAATCAAACTAGTACAGCTTTCACCTGATATCTTCTGTATCTTAAAGCGAATACATTTTGACTTGACTTTTGAAGCTCACGGTGAAGCCTTATACAGATTTCCTCTATTCGTTCTTCATCCTGAGTAGCAAGAATCTGACTGACACTTTGAGAATGATCCTGTATTGAATAACCGCAGTAAAATTTTATTTATTTATTTAGTTATTATTTATCTCCGGGAATGGAAGTTGGCCTAAGCTACAGATAAAGGAAAGCACATTTAATTTCTGGATGAAAATCGCTGCTTTCGTCAAGTCGAAACTGGTCTGACGGAACATTCTAAGTGGGTTATTTCCAACTGTACGTCAATGGAAATCTGTCATGCTCGCTGTGATAAGTCTTGAATGAGTTATTTACCGGCGGAGAGCTGGGGTTTTTCTTCGCGACCTGCCCAGAAAAATTCGATGTGATCGAAACACGCCGACTGTTCGGAATTATCGATATTTGGTATGGGATAAAAAAATTTCCTTCTCAGAAATATCAGCTAAGGGGATTTGGTCGACCAAAAAATGTCACGAACTACTGCACGTGGGCCAACAGTCGGTTTTCCTCTCCTGTGTGGATCTGCTATTTCGTGGTGATTTACGTTTATTCTGTGCATATCTCCAATTTCGCGTTAAAGTGGTACTCGAAGTGATTTTGTTTAATAACCTACTTAGGGCAGTAAGAAAATCTTCAAATTTGTCGGCAGGGTTCTGAGGTGGAACTTGCATGACTACCAGCCTGAGATTTACCCACCCTCTCTCAGGCTATACCAAAAAAAAATAAAAAATAAATGATAACGAATCATTTAATAATTGAATGTTGGTAAATCTCGAATGACAAGTGATATGGTAGATAGTCAGGTAAAATAATAAATATCCAAATATAATTTGTGGAGAACCAATCAAAAGTTTTTTATGCCTGTTAGAAATTTTGTTTTGCTAATGTCTACATTTAGATGAGCACATACAAGATGTTCAAACAAAACGTAGGCTTCAACGCCGAGCCAGTTACGGGAAGTTCAGTCAAGCACTTCAGGCAGCAGTTGGCAAAAGAAATCATTCTTCAAAAGGGTGAGATTCGTGCACGATATGTGCGTGCTTCGCGCCAAAACTATTTTTCCCGTCAGCCTCATTTCACTTTTTCATCATTCTCCGGATTAAGAAAAATGATTTTTTTCTATATATTCTTCGGCCACGTTGAGAAAAAGACTTACTGACAAACATTATGACGGGAATCTAATTATTGTCCAGAAAGACAGTTCAACCGAACGTACCAAAATCAGGTTGAATTTACTGTTCTCTTCGATCGCAAGCGAAATTTCTTTTTTTTTGGTGAAAAGTTTGCCCTCCTTTGTGAGCAATTAAAACGAGGCCATTTTTACTGTGGAATGCCAGCGCACAGAATCATATTTATCCCCGGGGACAATGAGCTAACGAGTGAATTTTATCAATAGAACGATTGTGTTAGCCTGTGTGAATGCAGCCGACTACCAATCATTAAATCTGTCCTGTCAAGTCCACTCTATCTGGTCATCTTACCAGTTCCTCGTCCTCCGAATCGCTTGCATTTAATCACCCCCTAGTTAGACTAGCAACAAGTAAGAATCGATCCAGACAATGGAGACTTTCATATTTCGCCTCGATATCAATATGTCACATTAGGAGATAAGTTGAATAGAATCAATTCAAAACCACATTTTGTCAACGAGTCTTGAAGCTTTTGGAACTAGTGATTCCGAAAAGCCGATCCATTAGATGAGTAAATTATTGAATTTGTTAATGAATGCCGTTGTGAAAGATTTCTACCGACTGCCGCAGACTTTACCCCTTTAGACAGTGATCGATTGTTCGGGCATTTTGTACCAAGAATTAATGATTTCCTTTTAGGTTTTGATTTTTGCTATAGAAGTCGGATAGTACTGGGTGTCCGCGTATAAAGTATACTCCTACGAGAGCACACAGCATCGGACGAAGATTTATTCTTTCAGCCTGCAGTAGGCCTAGGACAGACAAGCAGACATTGATCGCAGCCACTTCGAAGTCGATTTGCTAGTCAAAATGTACACTTATAAGCCAACTAGTCAATTGGTTTCTTGTTCCACACGACTCCCGAATTGATTTGTGCAAGCCAGAAGCCATCACGTGTGGTGTCAAGTACAATGATCAATTCCCTCCAACCTGGTGTTGCGCAGACGCAGGCCACTTTCATGTTTTGTCACCTGCAGACTGGTGCACTATGCATTCTAAACTAGGGAAATAAATAGGTGAACAATCACACCTCGTGTACAGAAAAGCAGATTTCTTTCTCAGCCCATTCCAAACATTTTCAAACGGGGCAAATTAAGGTAAACGAAGGTACATGTGTTGCCGATTGATCAGTCAGTCAGATACGAGGTAGATCGACAATCCGATAGTCCCACTTGACAAAGTGAACGGATGCTAGCACACTGGTCACATTCAGCGGTCCGCATTGGCATCACTCTCGGATCGAATGTGACACCACGGACCTGTAGCCATGGAAGTCTAGGTGCGTAGAGCAACTTTTTCTGCGAACATAATTCGGATCGCAGTGGACGTATTAATTACTGTTTCAGCCGTCGTTAATGTTCTTAATCTGACTGCATTCGACCCGTTACGTAAAACTCGATGCAAAAGTTAGGAATTTCGATGTGCAGCCTGGTTCTACGAGATAAGAGGTAATTGAAAATGTTACCTCCTTCGTTCCTCCGTGTTGAGGCCAACGCTAAGGACTCGCCCTAGGGTACTTGGATATTTCCCTTGCAATTCAACTAATATAAGGTGTATTTGAACAGATAACAAATCATCGAAATTATCGACAAAATTTGTCTGGCTTTTTCTGGCATTTTGTAAAAGCTAACGTCTGGAATAAGCATTTGAGCCTAGGAATGAGTTTTGCAGATTACTGGCGAGGCGTACTCAACGGTTTCCGACAGACTAAACAAAACGAGATATATTCTTTTCGTTCAGTCTTACAACACTGCCCTTGATTTTTAATTTCACTAAAATTAGGCCTAAACGATTCATTGCAATTAGTTACACCAAAGGCTAAGTGGGTGTTACAGTCGCTGACTCAGGATTGGGCTCATGTTGGTTCGCATCCCTGAGGTACATTAGCTGGAAATAGTCATTTCGATTGCCTATTCAATTCTGATGATCGATTGGTCAATCAGCTCGCCATATTCCGCTTCAGGTCACGAAATTGTGAAAGAAACAAGGTAAGTTAAATAGCGTTTCAATATTCGAATGTCCAAAATGATTACATGCAATCAATAGCCACGCTGATCGAAAATTCAAGGCCCGCAAATACGGAAAGTTCGAAGATGAATTCCAAGGTTTATTGAAAGTGCCGCCCACTAACCGGAAGGTCGAATTCGTTTGTTTGACTCAAAACTGTCTAGATTTTGTATAAACATCTATTAACCACTTCGCGGCAATTCCGTACTGTTGAATAATTTGTTTGAAAACTGACGAACTAATCTCACCTTCCCCCCTCCGGATACTCTCAACATTGATGCATTTCTGTCGACGAATTC
The DNA here is from genome assembly GCA_008360955.1 of Fasciolopsis buskii. Classification (NCBI taxonomy): domain Eukaryota; kingdom Metazoa; phylum Platyhelminthes; class Trematoda; order Plagiorchiida; family Fasciolidae; genus Fasciolopsis; species Fasciolopsis buskii. The sequence goes on along the minus strand of LUCM01005265.1, from coordinate 20,960 downwards.
TGATGACAAATCAATTTTATTAATAATTTAGCAAAAGCTATATGTTGGACGTGGACTTCTCGGCTTCCAGTACAAGGAATTTTTGATTGGACAATCTCTAATTAGTATTAATTTGTTCACACCGTATATGAATGTGTCGTTCAGCGAAGAAAACCAACGACACACATAGGGTGAAATAGAGATAGAGAGAGAGAGAGAGTGGTACCAGGCATCTAAATCTTACCAGCTCAAAGGTTATTCATACAGAAAAATAGACAGAACAAATGCACACCAATAGAAGCATTATCTGACAGTGTATGTTAGGATCGATTTTTGTTCTGTCACGTGTGCTCTACTCCTTGTAAAACGTTCACGTGATCATTTCTAATAGAATGGCCTAGTAATAATCTTACTTCAAATACCAGAAAACAAGAAGCATGTCTTATCAGTTCAATCAACTGGACCCAAAAGTGAAGATGTGATCTGAAAATGGATTAAATCAAAATCAAGATGAATCGGTCGTGGATAGCCTCGAAGTCTAGTCAACCAACAAATTTCGCGAAACGCCCCTAGTAGTTCTGGGTATAAGATCGGTCCGAAACTGAATTGAACGTACAGATTTTTCTACATCGTTCTATCCGAACACAATCGCATACCCGTTCAGGTCCAGGAAATTTATCCCCAGTCCCAACGAAAGTCTGAAGAGCCTTGATTTCTATTGCCTTGAATGATGCTACTGAAAGCTTTTTCATTCATCTACAGTAAGTGTGGTATTTAAAGTTCCCAGAGGCAGCAATGACTTTGGCTGAAGCGCTTAAAGCATCATCATCCTGTACTGAACATCACGAAAAATCTTCAGGTAACTTCTCGCCTTTATGCTTTGGATTCGCGCTTCCGATGATTCCGAGGTGATTTTGGCCTACAGTCGAATGAGATTCCGCGATGTGACAGCGGCAGTGGAGTATTCTCTTTCAGATTATTTGTGGATAATCATATCGACCGCTAAGTGTCACACCGTATGTGATTCACACCGTGGATCGGAATCAGGGAGATATTGATTGAAGTCAATCCTTGGAACAATTAAATGGTGAAAGTTGCCCAGGTCTAACCCTATCACAAGTGCGAAAGTTGGTCTTCTCGTACTCGAGGGATACTGCTGAAAGGTGCATCTTTGCCTGGACGTCGGAGGCCTTCGCTTCTACCCTCGTGATTGGCTCTATTGCAGGACAGGCGAACCCCAGATGTGTTGAAATCCACTTCGTACTGGGCTTCGGGTCAAATGATAGCCGTTGCTTTAGGCAAGATTGCTTGTACTGAAAGTAGGTCGAGCCAAACTACTCGAAAATTGGACATCCTTCCAAATTAGCGCGAAATATCGCATAGATAAGCATAATTATTTCATCCAAATTAATTAGAATCAAGTGAATGCATTACGACAGTCCAATGATCACGAGTTTATCACCATGTTTAACTCTTAGCTCAGAAACGCGCATCTTAATAGTTGTTTTTCAGAGGACTTGACAAAACTAGCAGACAGAGAGCAGTTTATCAGAATATGAAGTATTGATTACCAATTCGTTTGGTCTCCGACTGGTCAAATGGAATACTTCGGTTGGTCAATACGGTACGCGTTTCACAGCACAGAGTGAAACGAGTGTCACAATTAGCGAGACCAAGTTCACTCTCGCACAAATGCTCGAAAAATTCAAGTACACGAGGCTATACCCACGTGGTCACTTCATCGATCAGTTCAGTTCGGTTCGGTTCAATTCGGTTCATTTTAGTCCAGTTTTGGACAATAATTCACCATTCACCAAAGTGAGCTGGTTGTGATTTCTATCTCACGACATCATTGACGCAAACGGAAAAATAAGGACGAGAATTACGAAAGAGCGACTGTAAAGTAGCAAGCTGAAGAACTATACAGAAGAAGGATTTCTAATGTAAGAGTGTCACTGACTGCGACACTAGGCCATGTCGCCTGTTGTCTCCAGTGATTGGTTCGGGAGATCTCACGTACCCTAACTCCATAGTCTAACTGCACCTACACGAGCCAGTCCGCTAGGTAAAGTTTTCATACTTTTTACTCAGGTCATCAACTGGCCACCCCGAACCATCATCCAAACATTACTTGCCTCGGACAACAGCCCATTACAGGACAGTCGTTCTGTGGTCATGCGCAAAATGGCTCAACCAGCGTAATCCTTTCTGATTTAGTACATTGGGACGGACAAGTACCATAGCCATACTAAAGCCCATGACACGGGGAGGTGCCCGGCCGACATGACCTTGAAAATGGAACTAACAAAGAACCACATAAGATCATACTAGGTTAGGAGTGATGACGAGCCGGTCCACAGTGAGTTTCCGTGTACCAACAAAATGACCGGCAGATCTGGCATTTAAATCTCTGACTGTCTTGGTGACAGAGGCTTTATCCACTTTACTAATTACGGACACCCCTGAGTTACTCCCAGCATTTCCCCACCATATCTTCTCCTCTCAGCGGCCATGTTTCGGAATCGTACGGCAACATCGACCTCACCACTGACGTGTATACTCGACGTTTGATCGTTAACCGGATGTCACGCCAACGCAATAGGCGCCCCAACTTATCAAATGCCAAGTGGGCTTTTTGTATGCGTGAAGACACCTCATCTGATGTATAACCACCATGTGAGACACAACTACCCAAGTAACTAAATCTATCCACTCTACCTAGATTTTACCCTGTAAGAGCAAGGTACGGCTTTGGGCCAATTCAGTCCTACAACAGCATTTTGCACTTCTCGTAGTGAACTTGGTTTCGGATGTTCACATGCAGAGATTGGATGAGTGAAATGAATTTCTCTGGCACACCCTCCAATGAGATACAGCGCCAAACAACTGCACGATCGACTGAGTCGAATGCCGCCCTCAAATCAATAAAGACAATAATCGTGGATTTACGGAATATGTGCCTACGTTCTAAGATCTATCAATACAACCCCAAGTGGGATGGAAACCGGCTTGATTCTCATGCTTTCACCTCTCTCGAGTAGTTGATAAGGTAATCAATTGGTGGAGGATAATTCCATCGAGCAGTTTGGATGCGATGCATAACAAACTCATTCCTCTGTGGTTTTCACATGAGGATCTACCACCTTTCTTGTAAGTCGGTACAATCACCGATTCATACCAGTCCTTAGGACTACCTTCCCTTTTCCAGATTAATCCCACGAGTATTGTAAACTCCGATATTACCACTTCGCCACCATCCTCCATCAAGGATGGCGACAGTCCATCTGGATCAGCGGTCTTATACCCATTAAGAAAATGCGTCTCCCTGATCATCTCCAATTCCAAGCGGACCTAAAATTCTAACCTCGCCAGTATGCTGCGCATTACCTGAGCCCGTAGGGTTGTGTTTATTCCCTGAGTTAAGTTTTGACTGCTGCAGAATGATTCCTATCACTTCAACACATGAAGACAGTGTATGAAAACTGAGTTTTTAGCGTTGAAATCAGACTCCACTAGCCTTTTTCGAATCATTAAGTCGAGACTGTGTCTTGACTTATTCTGATAGCCGGTGTAACTCCTCGACCCAAAGTGTTATGCGCCTAGGCTTCCCCAAGCCGGACATCAAACTGAACATGACAAGTTGATAACTATAGGCTAGACACAGTTCAGTCGCAAAGAACCAATTGTTTGGGCATAGAAGAAGCCACCATAGAAAACAAATGCTAAGCCAAACAAATTGCCGATCGGAAAATCTCTATTAGATGGATGTAAGAATGAATTGCCTGATGTGTCGTCGGTCCCGTTCTTTTGTTGGGTTGATGTCTCAATACCTCATAGGTGAGAACTCTTAACATTCTCAAAGAATGAATTCCTTCTGTGGTGTCAGCACTTACGAAATATCCCATACGCAAGTGTATTCAGCCCTGTTGAACTAAATCCCGGTCAACAGTCGTTCGTTTGCAGTTCGGTTGAAAGTCTCTGTACGTGTCAACAGCAGTCGACTGTAATGCAAATGCTTATTTCTCTTCGTGTGTGCTCCCACTGACGCTTGATCTAATACAACCATATAATTCTACCATAACTCACTGAAATTGCTTCGCATTGTGTGCTCAACAGATATTTACCCCTTCGCCGATGATTTCAGTTGCCAAGTTAATTGTTTTCGGGAGACAGAAGTGCACATGGAAGTCGCACTCGCCGTTCCAGTTGTTCGTGCCGGCACTCGCGATCGATTGAGGCTTGTTGACCATAGACTATTTCCGGTCGGTGTAAACTTCCTACACGAAAAGAAGTTGGCTCACCTAGCGTCCTCCTTCGCCTTTAAAGCTTCGGTTACAGATCGACCACATTTGGAATGTTCGCTTGTGATTGCCGCACGTTTTGATTCACATCTGCCAACTCAGATCATGTTCTGATATATGTTTACATTTGTTTGTTTGGCGTATGTCGTTGCATCAACACGAAAACCACTCCTCCCGTACTCATGTTTCTCGAGTTCCAACTGCAGCTTTCTACGCAAAAGCTCAGCATCCGAGAAGAAGTGTGGATCAGATCAACGCCAACTGTCAAGCAAGAGTCTGGGAGATTCTGGGCATAAGAAACGCTGGATTAGTTCGAATTCACTTACTCGGTTTGATGTTGGCAAATCTGTTCCTTCGGGTGGCACATACAGGGAGAAGCGCGACTCACGGAGACAAAAGCTGACCATTAGTCTAAGAAGTGACTTTGAGCAGTAGTGATTAAATAGACGGAGAAAGTTTGAACCATCGTCAACCGTTACAATCTTTACCGGCTGATTAGGAGTATTGGCCCATGAAAGTCAAGCGCAAGTAAGATGACCAAGGAATCTGACGACTCATTAATTCACTCTCAGGGGCGTTGGGCAAAGCGTCTTAGGGATAATTTTACCGAAATCCTGTCCGTTTCGGACCTCCCATTTGTGCATGTGAGTGAAACAACGTAGGTAGTCTCTAACCCTATAGAAAAAATGAGCGTTTGCTTGAGAATCGGTTTATCTTGAAGGCAATAAGGCTTCCAGATTTGATGGGATATCCCCGAACTAACTGAATATCTGGAGTCAAAATGATGAAGAATTGCAAATTCCACACAGAATTGAATTAACTTGCAGGGAAAGTGACATATCATTTTCCGGAAATCTCTGTGGTGCTGATTCGGTAAGTATGGAATCCAAAATGTTTGCACGGGTTCATCTCCGCCGGAGATGTAGTGATTACACAATTTCCTTATTCTCAGTCTTAGGACACCAGGAAATGCGGTGTTACGAATCAGTCGTTTGCGCTGATCTGTGATGCTGTCTCACAGAAATCCGAGCCAGAAATTTTGATTTCTCTTCCGGGCTTGTTGTATGCGATTAGCGAAGACCGAGTTCGTCCCTAGGGAAACCTTTCACCAGGGTTCATCATGAGAGAGACGGTGTTCGTGAGCCCAGTAATTAAGATGATCACGGAAATAGCCCTATCGTTGTGTACGAATAGGAGTATGAATATGGGTTCAAAGAGCAAATTATTTGACTTCGTATATGCGAATCATGCTTTAGTGCTGAATGCAGACCCGGGTTGGTTGAAAGCATCCCTGGACCTTCTAAAAGACAGCATAGGTGAATCTGGGATGCATTTTGTGCCTTCAAAGTGCAAAATGGTATGAGAGAACAGGTGATGGTCAGGTAGACTAAGCGTCTGTCGCCAAGACGGTCTGAGATTTAAATCCCAGCTCCGCCGGTCACTTTGGTGGTAGACGGCTGTCTCCCTGTTTGCTACCACACCTTACCTATTGAGACTGCATGTGGTTCTTTTCCGGTCCAAGTTTCAGCATCATGGCAGCCAATTCCTTCCACCCTTAGTGTAGTGAGCGTTAGATGCTACGGGACACGCCAATTCCACTACACTCGCGCTTTAAACATGTGATAAAAAAGCTAAACCTAATTCTCGGAAGATAAGAGATGTACGAAAGGGAAGCAACACCCAACCCGATGATAAGATTCCGCCTAGTCGAAAGAAAGCTTAATTGGCGCTTGCCAATTTGGGATAGCTGTGACTTTGGGAATATCGACATCGGATTCTGTGGCAGTAAGATTGGCCCTGCTATACGGTCCGGAATCACGATCACTGTGGGCAAAATATATGCAAAAACCGTCAGTGCTTGAACACTGTTGTCTTAAAAGTGTCAATCAGATATTGCAGAAGAATTCTGTTTGTATTTCTAGGGTTAGACGTGACGTGTGGGGTGATAGGTCAACCTTTAGAAGATTAGGTTGCAGTATTTGAGACATTCGTTACGCGTGTTCGCAGACCGAATTCCTCACCAATAAACTCTTCTTCATATCAGGTGACCGAAAGACAGATGAAAGTGGTCAGCCCATGAAGTTTCCAAAATTCATGGATATCTTAATCTATAGTCGGTTACGAACAGATCGAGTTAGATTGACCGGTTGGAATCGACGAGAACATGTCCAACATGATGGCGGGGAACTGTTGGCTCTATGTCCTGGTCAATGTCCTGATCAGTGGCGTTTTTCTATTCGAAACGATTCCACTTCTCCACAATCCTTTCGCGTTAGAGTTTAAAGATTTATTCTGTGCTTCGAGGTAGCGACGAAAGCAGACCACGTTCGTCCGAGGTTAACGGTTGTTAAATCTGAACTAGGGCGGAAAATTCACAAACAGTTACAATGCAACGAATATCTCGGATTATTTTTCTGGATTGGAAACAATTTACTGAACCACTGGTCGCAGTCAGGCATCGATACCCTGGAACTTCTTTCTTCATTTCACCTCATCACCAGACGACTGTAAAGACTAATTCAATTTCTCACTGATTTCATTGTACTAGGTTCGGATATTTTAAAATTTCGGTCAGATATTATTTTTCCAATCGCAAACATATTACTCTTTACTATTGTCAAACTTTCCTCAAACTATCCTGCACTGGCCACGTTTATCATGCTTGATTTCTAATTACCGAGGCTTCATGCTCATTTATCATAAATACTACCTAAAAGTTAGAGATGCAATGGATTTATTTTCGGAGCGTCTAATCCCAACAGTTCTACTTTATATCTGCAAATGACCGGCGGTAATTAAACGCATAACGTCGGGGCGTTTGGACTTGAAGGTCGAGCGTCGCAATTCTCCCACCGTGGATCAACTTCCCCACTAGGCAAACTTCTGTTGGCCTTGGTCTCCTTCGTGAGAAAATAAAGTACACTCCTTTTTTGTTAATAAAGGAAATAAACGATAAAAAGATAAATAAAAAGATTAACAGCTGGCCCTTTGACTTAAGATCGGCGTGAGTTACCCGGATCGTAGAGATGTGGTCTCGAACAATTTCGACCAACCCAACGGTAAGTTTCTCCGGACCTGAACGGATCAGTTGAGTAAGTTCTTGGAATTGCTGATTGTTGTGCTGGTGTCTAAAACCATTGAATTACCGTCCATTATCAGTTATTCTTTGATCACCCAATTCCCAATCAGAAATAATTATGAACAAGTACAGAATCTGTGTTCAAAATATCCCAGAAATACTTACCCCGTAAATCACGGGAAGGGAAGAGGTAGTCACATAGGCAGCTGGTCTTGAATATCTACCGTTATGAATGAGTACAATCGGCCAAATTAGGTGAAAACATGTCCATGATTGATTGGCTTGTTGGTCAGTGAGTTGTTGGGAAGATTAGGTAGTGTAATACTAGTCACCGGTAAACACGAACGTGGCGTGTGAATAAGACCACTGGGCTGCGGTGCTATGTGGAATGCACGAACCTGTCATCAGGTAATGTTGCGGAAATAATGGTATGCGATTTGATGGAATCATAACCGGGACTTTGTTTTAGTGGCTTATTATCGATTCGCTGACATTGGCCACAAGTCCCGTGGCCAGCTCTAAAACTAACTACTCATTGCATTGATAGCACAATTAACTAGGCTATTAGTTAACTCATACTTTCGCAATACAAGCACATTTGTTTGGCGCAACATATCGGCTGACTGGTACGATTGATACTTAATATCAGTCACGTTCATCTCGAGGTAGCCAGTTCACATTTCACTCTCTGTTGTGAATTTGTTAAGCATTTGCTTTTCGTACATCGGAAATCGCACTTTATTCCACCGATCGGCGACACAACATTTCGACTAGAATTTCCGTCCATTGCTACTCCATTGATTAAGTGTTCCAACTGATTTTCATTGCCATGACGTTTGTTTGGAATAGCCATAGAGAAGGGCGAATTGGAACAACTTTTTTCTTTTTTCTTTTATCTTCTACTGTCTTTATTAATAAAACAACAATTTACATCAGTTTTCAGAAAGGGGTCCGCGGTCAACAGGCAGCTTCCAAGTGGGGAAGTTGACTGGCGGTGAGAGGATTCGAACCCGCGACCTTCACGTCCGAATGGCAAGACCTAATCCATTTGACCTCCGCCGCTATTGACCAACATCCAGAGTAGGATGCGTGCGTGTGTGCATATATATATTCAGAGATCGCAAAATAAGATGTTACAGTGGGAGGCTGATTGCTGAATGTCGTCGGTTGTCGAGTCCTGCATAAATCGCTGAATGTATGAATAAGATAGCAATACTACTTGCAGTCAAAACCACAAATTTAGAATCACATGTCCTCTTCCTAAAGGGTTGACGCAGCTAAACGACGAAAATCGTCCACAAGTCACCAATGGAGATCATAAATGGACTAATCATCATCAAATGGAATACGTCTTCACACCTGGCTTGGGAACACCGGTATTGAATCCAATGAGGACAAAAAAAAGTGCCGCATTCTGACAGCTAACAAAATCTTAGAGTTAACGGAAGTGAGAGTACGTAATTTCCGCCACGCATTTGTTCTTATTGCCCAGGGCATGCATTCGTGCTTTGACAAAACTTGTGCCGAGCCGTAATGAACGGTGAATGTGAAGTTATCATGTTGGAAAGAACCGTGGCTGAGAAGGCACGTGACATTTATCTGTCTGGGAAAAAGTTGGCTAATTATAAACAAAGAAACCTAAGTGAAACAGTGAACCTTTTGACAAAATTTTGATTAAGCCGTAGGGAGACGAGATCGACAATCAGCGATAAGAAAACCGATCATCTAGAGGTAGCGATCTGGTTACCTAGATAGACTAGCTTAAATGCACGAAACCGAAAGCCGACAAACGGAACCGAATACACAGAAGGTAACTCGAAAATATCTCTGAAACCAGTAGCACTCAGATGAACCCAAATATCTAGTCATTTATCCTGAGAATGCATGCGAATTTTCTTTTCAAAAATGAAAGTTTTACTCGAATCTGACTTTGTTGTTCTTTCTGGAAATAACAAGAATGCCAAAGGAGATTTCGAATAAGGAACAAGAAAAAGTTTTCATTTTCTTTACAAAATCTATAACTCGAAAATTTCCAATCCAACATTTCATCTTCCATATTCCGTCAATTAGAGTTTTGTAGTTAAATCAATAGGGCTATCCAATAGTCAATTGATTAACCAAATCCAATAAACCTGACGTATATGATGAGTCATAGGAGCTGGTTGGCAAGAGTTGAACCACCAATGGGAACATCGCGTGCTATTCACCATTTTCGACTAATGATTCCCAATTGAAAATTTCCATCCATTATTTCATCAATAATAAAGCAGAATTGTGGTATAAAGCTTAAAGCGGTACAAAGTAAGTGAGAAAAGAGGGGGGATGAACATCAAGTAGGTGTAACATTACTGTGTACACGCATACGATGCAAGGCAATGGAGTACAACACCGAGCTAGAATCGCTTATCTAAAGCTGGTTCGGGTCGTTGGCAGTCATAATGTTTGGGTGAGTAGAAGAAATCTAATCAGTCAATATACAACCGAATAGTAGAGAACGAAGACCAATACTCCAGGTTGGAAAGATTTCATATTATTCTTTTCAACCCCTTACGTAAAACAATCTGTGAATTAAATAATATTCAGTTTTAAACTACAATCAATGGGTATAGAGGTTAAATTCAGTACAACAAACAGCTGATGTCATCCCTATGGGAAATGCAAACTCTGTGTTAATAGCTTTTGTGTACAAACGAATGGGTTACTTAACCGAATAAGTATTGTTTCACTGAGGGCTAAAATCGTAAGTAGTAAGCAATAAATGTTTAAAACATGAAATAGGTCAATTGTATATTTTGGTGTAATCAAACGGTTCGCGACGGATGATCCCGAGTCACGATCAGGATAATTATTCGCCATGTTTTGTGACACTGATTTGCCAATCATTTGGTAATATGTTCTGACATCGTTGTGAAAGTTTTCGGTCTGCTCTGCCGCTGTAAACGTCACCCCAGTTGCAGTTGGACTGGGACATGAGAGGTGAGACAGAATGTGATGTCCAGCTAGATCCACGATGATTCAGAATGATCCTTCCGATGGCTGGCAAGCGGTGAAGTTCTGCGGCTGGAAATGTGCATTTTTGATGGCTGAATCGAGTTTATGACGCATTTCATTGAAAACATGTTCCCTCTTGAAAGCCAATCTGATGTGTACCGCTTACTACATTGCTTTATAGGTTGGGTCAATGAGATTTGTCGGGTAACCATTACGAATGAGTGTTGCACGAACAAAGCTTTCGTGTTCCGCGAGGTTGTTTGTCATGCTGATACTCCTGGCCCGATGGTAAACAGTCTTTTCTAAGCCGTGCTTATAAGCAATCGGTGTACAACTTGCGAAATGCAAGTACTGACCATTCTATAAGTGAATTTTCGGTGAATGAAACATTTTATGGTCTGATTTGATCGCCTCATGAATTTGATGTCTAAAATCAATCGACAAGTTATAAGACTTAATACAATTAAATGAATTTTCCCCATTAGATCCAGTGTCGGTTCCCGTTCTACTTCCAGGATTATGAATATTGAAATAATTTACCATAAACTGCTTGATATGTATTTGTTGTAAAGCTTGCCTCGAGAAAGACTACCCACGGTATTTGAAACTTTGGCGCATTACATCTACCAACAACGCTGTATTATTAACATTATATCATTCACAATTAAAGTTCGTCCCTTGTTGTGAGTCTTTCATCTACTGCATATGTGGCCTGCAAAATCCGATAACGTAAATGGACGTTATACCATATGGTATTGATATTTGAGGAACGGCTAAGAATTAGCCCAACTACCGAGCTCGACTCACAGTCGTACACTCCACGTACACGTCCCATTTCGGGCTTGGTGCGTAGGGACCGATGAAGCATTCAAAACTAGGGTTAAACAGTTGCCGAGTAATTCCATAGTTTTCAATGAGAAGTTTGATGTTGACGTGGGTTGACAATCATTCGGGAATTTTCGCTCAATTCGGTACAACAACAGCTGCTACAACTACTGCCAATACTACTACTACTACTACTACTACTACTACTACTACTACTACTACTACTACCACTACTACTACTATTACTACTACTACTACTACTATCACTACTACTACTATTGCTATTATTATTATTATTACTATTACGACTGAAAAATTGGTCACTGGATGTAAATGAAAATCGCTGGAATACGAACAGTCCCGAGGATTCTTGCAATAACGGTTAGACCGAGGCTGTTGCCAATTTATACTCAGTGTACGAACCCGCTATTACAAACTAACTGGTGACTCTATACTAATGTAGATCTGGCGTACCAATTGTTGTTATATTTTTGTTATTCTTTTTTTCCAAACTGTCCTACAAATTCTTCCCGATAAAATTGTGATGTACTGGCATGAGTACGAATTGTTGAGAACAAGATTGCTCGCCAACTTGTGGTTTCTCCTTGTCCTCGGTGGAAATTTTCAAAGAACTGTTTGTTTATTTTTATTTGCTGTCCAGTTACAAAATTTGATTCGGCAAAATTTTCATTCCTGGATCGATTGCGTATTAGACAATGTTATCCTTGAACACAATGTGGGCAGGTCTCGGACATTCGACGCGTTGAATCCAGGGCATACAAACTGGTAATCACATCTTCATTACAGTCGAAAAACATTTGAAATCAGACATTGTTGTGTAGAAGTTGTTTTTACCAAACGTTTGTCCATCTGCTCAAAATTCCAGATTCGATTCACTTGTTGATTGCAAACTTTGGAATAATACAAAACAACTTGTCTAATCACTCAATCATTCAGTCAGCGCACGTCGTCCCCAGACCTAGGCTGTTCACTTCGTGCCCCTCAACCCATTCCGCGGTTCTTGTTGACCATACGATCCGTACTCTCGGGACCGTTTCAGTCGATTCAAATGAAATGAAAACGCAGTAAACAAGACAATCACAACCACTAATTATTGCTTGTACGGCCTACAGCCCATACAGAAACACAAATGCACAAACACTAGCAATAAATCTTCAAAACTGAGACATATTTGAAGGTCATTTAGCAATAAAGTGCGTACAAACACAAGTACGCGTACGTTTCAAGTTCACCAACAGATTGACTTCTCCCCATTTGATGAATCAAATCGTACTGACTTTTCTCACCGTTATTGCTTTGCCCATCCCTATCGTCTACACACCGACTCCCGAATGTCGCGTCCACATGTTAACCAACGCAGTCGCGCACACCAAACCACCAGGGCTCAACAGTGTGACAATTCTCTACTGACCGCAGGAAGTTGATGGCATCTTGAAGTGTTCGAATCGCAACAGTGACATCGATTCGGCTCAAATCAAACAACAATTCGCACCGCCCAACCGAAATTTTGGACTGGCCGCGTGAACAGTTCAAATTAGGGATAAATTACATAAAAGTAAACGCCAATTGTGCATCTCCCCCGAAGCAATCCGAGTTCGGCAAGATAACACACGTGATGGTCGATCAGGTCTCGAGACGGGGATAAACATCACGTTATTTTTCATACGATTCATAAACAAAAATACACAAATGTTTGCAAAACATTCAAAATGGACACGACAGTGAATTTATTACTGTAATTTCCAGCGCTCACCCATTGTCATAACTACGGCACATTTTGAGGAAATAGGTAAAGAGTGACAGGTTAAAATAGAAAAGACCACATCGGTGTGTATACGATCGAGTCGGACCATGTTCGTCTAAGCTTATGTGTCCCGTTGAGATCACCAATGTGAGCGATAGAATAACACGGATTAAATGTTTTCCATTGTATAGATCGAATGGACCATACCGTTGCCATTGAATCCAGTTAGTCTTTGTTCCCTTTCCCTAAACAGTGGCCGGTCTCGACTGTGTCCAAAACATGTGTGGCAATCAGTGCATAATGCATTTTGTTCCGTCTGTCTCTTCTGTCTCAAACCAAATATCCCTCCTTTCTGCCAATCCATAAAGACCCCAATGACAAGACATCCGATACTAGCAACGGTTTATTGTCAAGTAGTGTAGTAGGTGGTTTTCAGTCTGTTAGCTCACATTTTCTCAAACCTCGCCAGCCTCTGAATCTCGCTTCCTTCAATGTGCGCACATTAATACTAGCTGGTCAATAGGTGTGTTTGAATCTGACAGCGGATTCACTTTCGATTGATGTCTGCTGCGTCAATAAAACACGAATTCAGAGTTCCAGTAGAGTAGAGTAATTCAGCTAACTGTGCCAAACGTCTTGTCAAGATATTTTCTTCGCAATTCAGGAGACGAAGCAGCTCAAGCTGTGAGTCAACGTGGTGTAGGAATAGTCTTGAGTGAGAAGGCTGAAGCAGCCCTTCCAGACTGGATCCCAGTCAACAGTCGCTTGTGTGCCGTGAGAATACAGGGATCAGTCGCTTTTCGGACGGATAGCTTCATTAAACACAACTTACCTGTCATCTCGGCATACGATCTAACAGACTGCAGAACTGACATGCAAAAAGATCACTTTTGTGATTAACTTGTCACTTGTGTTCGGAAGAGCAAACGCTCTGACATTGTGGTGGTAGCAGGTGATTTTAATGCACAAGTTGGAAAACTGAGTGCAGGGGAAACTTGTTCAGATGGGCGCCCTACATTGGCTGCTCAACGAACAGATAATGGGGAAACACTTTTCCAATTCTGTGTGGACAATAACTTGTCCCTGTCTGGTACGAATTTCCGACATAATTCTCGTCGCACAGCGACGTGGCGCTCTAACTCGACAGGTAGTCTGAATCAGATCGACCATACTGCAGTAAGCTATCGTTGGCTGGGTTTTGTCCAGAACTGTAGATCGTATTTGATTAGCCTGAAAACATGCACGCTGTGAAAGCAAAAGCACGCAAATGGAACTGTAAAAGAGGAACCGAACACGTTCTATGGATTTTGATTGCATTAGAACTGTTTTAAGGGGAACGATTTATACAGACAGGCCATGTCAATCGCCCCCCCCTCCCCGCCCGTTTTCGGTTCTGAGACATATCTCAGCGTGCCCAAACAACAACAATTATCATCTCTTCGACGCAAATCACGAAGATCGAAAGCACCAACTAAGATCACAACCGAAACTAACTTCTTCCTATCTCTACAACAAGTCATAGGTTGACCACCACGTCGCATCTCCCTCCTTTATCTTGCAAGTGCAAAAGGAGCACCAAAAGATCGATGATTGATAGGCATATGCAATACGTGCCCAAATCACCGAATGTGACGTGCACAGATTATATCGGAAGACGTCTGTCTGCAGTCAACACACGACCACGAACCTCATCACTGCTCGCCCCATATTCCCACCGGACACGAGCAATACCTAGGAGACACTGGTGTGATCAGACTCCCGAAGTGCTTGAAAGCAGCGATTACTTTCAACCGACCACCGCAAAGAGTGAATGCAGTCACAAGCACAATCGCCTGCCACTTTCAATTTGCGGAGCACATACCTTATCTGGAACGATATGAGTCAAGCTGAATTGTTTATGCATCGACACTCAGCAAGAATATATCACTGGCATACTCAATGTCAAACCTGCAACTCGGTATGTCTTCAGCTCCATCGTCTGAGATCAGATAAAGTCTTCTTCAAACATCTGTGACCAGGTTGAATAGAAATGGGGATGTAGGAGAGCCCTACCACACTCAACTGCAGACAACGAAGTGCATTGAAAGCTGGCTATAACACCTAATTCGATCTGATGTACGATGCAGTAGAACTCCTTGCTGACCAACAAGTACTTCTCAGGTACTCCATTTCTCAATAGACATTGCCACAATGCAGACGTATGAACAGAGTCAATGGCTGTCGGTGATTGACGATTTGGTCGACACATCCCTGACCAGCGCGGGAACCAACCCACTCTTCACGAGTTTGCTCTGCAAGCGTCTTATACAACCTATGCAGAATGTCAGCCGCACGTTTCTTGACGCGACCATGTTTAGGCCATAACACCCTTGTGATTGGCGCAATCATTTCGCAAGCCCTTTTTGAAGATGGGGAAACCAAATGACCCACCCTCACTAGGAGGTGAATTCTCGGAGTACGAAAGTTTCAAGAATAAAACTTAGAGTGTTCTGACCAGCTCCATTTCTTTGTCTTTAAATAAACCCTAGGGTACGTCCATAGGAGTCCTGCGTTTTATGATTTCCTAAGGCTTGGATTTCCCTGAAGATCTCTGCCTTAGTTGGTGGATCATTTGTAACAGGTCACTGGACACTTGCCAGCAGAGCTGTGAGATGCGCTCACTCTTGGAGCCAGTTAAATTGGTCACTTCCTCAGGTGGTGTACCGGGGTCAAGGGAATCGGTTTCACGATTTTTCAGGGTGTCCAAAACTAAGAGAGGTGCAAACTACAGGTTCATTTGCAACCATGCTTCCATTCACCAAGCGGCGACGATTGCTGTTTTCGGGAATTTCCTCAGAAATAAGAAAAATACTAGTAACTCAGTGCCGTGAGGCGGGAAATCAAACAACGTTAAGGAACCGCTTATCAGACGGATAGAGAGACCAAATAGACCGCGGTTGAAAGGCCATCAAAAGAGAAATACGCAGCGGGAAAGCGTTTTTGGTGATCAGTATTTCAGCTATCATTTCATGCTGTCGAAATTATTCGTTGTATAGGCTAGCCACTAGTCAATCAATTGGTAAGAAGAAATGACACATAATACGGGAATAAATGCCGAGTGAAATAATTCAACACTAGGTAACGGTGCCCGTATCAGTGATAAGAAACCACGGTAGCAATGCACATCTAATTTATTCCCGTGGGCCTAACATTTGTGATAACGACCTGATCAGTTGTGGCGTTCGGGCCTGCGGTTCGCGGGTTCAAATTCATCCACCGCCAGGCAACTTGTTCACCCGGATACCCTATGTTGGCTATGGCTGAAAAAATGATGTACGGTGTTATTTCATTGATAAAAGAAGTTAAGCAAAATAGATTAGTAACCGTTAGTCCTGAGATTGTCTAGCGAAGTGAACAGGACTGATATTATGATCATCGTCATCATTATCATCACCACCACTATTATTATTATTATTATTATTAGTTTTGACATTACAATTTTTGGATTTACAGTTTTACCAATTAAGACACCAAGATTTTCAAAATTGCGAACAAATTGTCTTCCGGTTCTCGCTTGCCTGACGAATTTTCTCTCGTGTTTATTGTGCTTTTTCTACAGGTTTATGGCGATAGTCCTAAGGTTTGTGACTGATGGATGTCGTGAAATCGTTTCGAATGAATCAAATTTCAACCAACCGGGTACATGATACGGACAACTTAAATAGTAACTTTTCGTTTGTCGTGAGGATGCCAAACCAAATCGTGGCAAATTGGGGCCTACACACACAAATCTGTCCCAGTTGCGAATGTTCGGACCTGTTACCCGGCCGATTTCGTCACTTGCATCGATTAGGCAGCTGCTAGGAGTCCAAAGTTTGATCTGAAGTGAATAACAATTGAAGACGTCGTGTGATGGGATGAACGAAGCATCATTTTGGACCGGTTCATCCCGATTTGCTTGAAAGTCATTAGAATCAACTTTGAGTTTGCTTTTGCACATCACCTTCCGTGATGGAATGCACACTAACATATAAACCGATACACAGGTACACGCGGTTTCTATTCCTCCCCTCCTCTCTCTCTCTCTCTCACTCTCTGACTCTCCCTCCTTTCAGCCTCCCCTCCTCTCGTTTTCTCTCATCCTCTCGACCTAATTCGTTCCGCTGAACGAGTACTATTTCGACTCCTCGATTCTATTTTTATCCCCTTAAGTTTATCTACCTATTCATCAGTCGTTCATTCTGTTTCTTCATTTTCCCATCATGTTGCGGGCAAGACAACGTTCTTTGTCTCTATGTACGTGTGCGTGCGCGTGTGCACACGCGTGCTTGTGTGTGTGTGTGTGTGTACGTGCACGCATATGTGCTTCTAGGCAGAAATGGATGTTTTTGTACATACGTATGTTTGCACGTATTATTGCTTGTATCTACGCTTGTGTGGATATGCGGACCCCAATGTTCTGACTACTCCACACGACGTAGGTGTGAGTAGACGAGAGAATGAGCAAGCAGATTGTAGAACTTATCGATCCTGTGATTGATCAGTAAGTCTTTGGTAGATCGGTTACATCCGCTCATTCATTGTCGAATTGTTTATACGCCTGCATGCTTTTTGTTGGACATTCGACATGCACATTTCGAAAACGACTGAGTCGAAGGATAAAATAAAATATTGCTCATCTATCCTACTAGTTACAGACTTGTTTGTCCATTGTACGATTAATTACGCTTGTGAATAAATCACTGTTCGCTTGGACGCTGTTTTATTCGCATTGTATATTCTAGTTTATTTTCGTCCGTTTCCACATAAAACTGACCGGAGCGGTTTAACTCAACCCAAATGAATGATTGTAAAATCAACTTGTACTATTGCTACCTCTACTACCGGTACTACTAATGAGTAGTGAGATTGACAAATAGATAGACAAACAGATAGACAGACGGACAGACAGACAGGCGGATGGAGAGACATACAGACTGACTGACGGACTGATAGATCGATAAACAGACAAACACATGAGAGAGCCACTCCATGTCCGATAGACTTCTGGACTCAGGACGCTAACATCGCGTAGGTAGTTTGTTTGTTGGTCCATTCGTTTGATTGCATGTGTGTGTGTGTGTGTGTACACGCACTTGAAACCAAAACGGCCGCGCTACGGTAGGAAGCCAGGTTCAAATTATTGATGCATCTGTCAAAGGACCATCACATTTCTATGCTGAATCGAAGCACTGAAGTTAATTAATTAATTAATTAAGTCGACCGACGCGGAGATAATACAGCGAATAAAATAAGACCAGAATAATTCATTGGAATTCGTTTGAAAACAGGTCACACATTCAGATTGTATCTTTTTTTCACGAATAGGGCTATCTCGACTGGAACCGGACAAGGCGCATGGGTAAACGCGTTTCCGACGGGGATGAACAAACGATATGAATGATTTTTTTTCCATTCGCTGTCACTGTCAAGATGGAATCACCATCACAAAAATAAAGTTAACCAAAGCGAACGCCTTGAATAACGTGTCGAGTTTGTTGGTTCGGTTACGTGAAGTCGAGTGAATCCGAAGTTTTCTTCCGTACGGCTGGAAAAGACTAAAACTAAACTCCGTAGTAGAGTTCACTTTCCAGGTTTCTTCTTGCCACCGATTGCTGCTTTTTTCTTTCCCGTCCAGTGCATATATATGTGAATAAACTGTAAATAGTATCTGGAAAAGTGACAAAATTTCCTCGGAAGCACGTGACAGGTTTCGCGGTTATTGCCGCTCGCCATCTATTCGTATCCGGTACTCTCTAGTCCAAACATCCTTATATATATATATATATATATATATATATATATATATATATATATATATATATATATATATATATATATTGTCTTATTGCCTTTCATATATCCTTGTACGGAAGAAATATTGCAAATCACTGGGCCCCGCATAACATTTCGCCAACAAGCGATGGTTGAACAGATGACTTAGGAACTGTGCAGAATGCTTTCCCCTGGCCTGCTGACGTTCATGTAATGAACACCGTGGAGATGGAATGCGAATGTCGCTGGTTTGAACCTTTCCACCGTTAGGCACTTCTCAGTACAGAAATATACAATGGGATATGGACCCCTGTATGGTAACATACAATAAAAAGATAAATCCAATGGTCAGAAGACAAACTGGAAAGGAAGACTGCTCATATGGGAACCAATTTGTGCATTCTTTATTTAAACAGGTAGAGTATACATCAAATCGGAGAGTCTTTCACAGTTCTACTATCAAAAGAAAAATAATTTAAAGACTGGGCTGCTACATATTTTCACGGAAATTTGATAACACCTGCTAACTTCCGTGTCCTGAATGAGTTAGGAAAAGGTTAGTGAAAAGCGAAACGCCGCACAACAAAAATCTAATTGCTATCGGTAGAAAAAGGATAGTAATGCCACCAAGTGATAATGGGTTACCGATTGCTCATTGGACGTTTAGGAACGGCTCTCGATCAGCTAGATTGTGAAGAAAAAGTAGACCAAGCCCCCGATCCAAATGCGATTGCGATAACCAAATGTCGGGCAGATTAGCGGTTTACGCGATAGAAGGTAAGTTGGAGTGACAAAACCTCGGGTGCGAAATGAATACCAAGTTTGCGCATAGCGTGCGATGCAAGGTGATCTATGAGGAGCCACCTGTGTATTGGACTACTAGTGGATAAATCGTCAAGAAAGACAGGAACCGCGGAGAGCAGATCGGTCGAATTCAAAAACACTTGTACGGGAAGAATAAATAATTTCTTAAAGAGGATAAAAAGAGACGTTTTGAAGGCATTGAACGCTACAAGATGACTGGAGCCTCAGAAGATCTGCTAAAGATCAGTATTCAGGTATACACTGACCGTATAACATTCACGATCGATGTTGGGGTTTACCTGGGTAGAAGTGTGGTAAGAAAGGGAACAGTAGAGAATAACGAAATCACCAAATGAGTGGACTGAACGGGAGGTAGTGGGTAGAACAGTAATAACGGTGCAATCTGCGCTGAATTTTTTGGAAAGCTGGTAAAAATCTAAGGGAAATTGTTGGGACTGGAAACTATCAGTTTGGATGCCGATGGTTGGCTTACTGAGGAAAATATAAGTCGTCGATGGTTAAACCTATGGGGAAGACCATACCAAAGTCTGCCGAACGAGACTGGATGCATTTTTCACCGTGGTTACCGAGATCAACCGACTAAATGCGAGACGAGCACCAATAGACCACCGGTTGGACGACGAGTTCGGAATCCATGCTAAATGTGACTCATTAGCCGCTAGCACTCGAGAAACTAACGCTGTTGCTAGAAGATGACGGTTTCGAATGATGTCGAAATATTTAAAACACCGTGTCCTGTTTGTCCAGTTAGTCAAAATACAACGGAAGACAGATGATGACAAGAGTTAACATTTCCTATTGATACTGTCAGTAGACTAATTAAAGCAGCCTTTTCTATCATTCATCTTTTAGTATGTGTCAGCAGTAGGAAACTGAATGTTTGCATGAAATAATTCACCATGTGATATCATCGCTCAACTAACCATTAAGAAACCATGGAAGCACAGTACAGCTGCTTCATCTAGCTTGTTAGGAATCATGAACCGGAGTGCATATCGACCGCGCCCGAACTGGGACGCGAACCCGAACAAGGACGAACGATTCTGAGTCGAACGCCTTAGCCATTACGCTAGCGGGCAGGCTCTGAACGGTTTGTTCAACTTCACCACATGATGTTGCGACAAACTGAATAACGAGCGTTTTATAGATGTGATTTGGAATGAATGGGACATGATTGGAATGCTAGCGGTTGGTACCTTAATACTGGCAGAAATAGTGAAAAGAACGGTCCCGACTATGTGGTTGGTCGCGGTACATGTCTGCATGAGTGGACAGGCCTCGGTCTAGTTTTCCAAGCTTTTACTCGTTTATCGAGTTTGGTTGAAACAAAGAAATATTGTTTTCTCTTGCGAATAATCCGAAGTTGATGCCGAGATAAAAACACTCAAAAACAGGGAAAGAA